>JBAMBS010000581.1:272500-300721 GCA_037044455.1 Zygothrica quintamaculata
TTCTGATTGCTGGCAAATAACTTGGCTAACTTTAACTTTGGTCAACTTACCAACAAAACAAACAGACAAGCAACCAACTAGTTAACGTCACTTGAGCTGCTAAAACTTTTTGCTAGTTTCTGTTTATGTTGCATGCACATTGTTTTATGTGGCATTGCCCACAATGCTGCATACACTAAGAATATAAATTTATACTTTATATGCAATATTTACCTTTTTGGGCTTGTTGCAAGCTGCAGAGCTATTTGAAGAATGTCAAAGCTCAAGTTTGTTTTGCATAATTAAAGCTTTTGTTTCATGTGCTTTTAAAGCTTTAAATATTGTGTTGAAAATTTCTTTGAATTCATTTATTACTTCTTTAAATTAATGTTTGTTTACTTAAAGCTTGCATGTATTTTGTCAGCTTTACTGGTTAAGCTTTAAGCTTATTGTGTGATTAATTCCATGTGCTTAGCTCTCTCACTTTTTGCTTGTTAAGTTTTCAGTGTCAAGTGTCATAAAACCGTTTTATTTAATACACTTAAGTATGCTTAAAGCTGTCATGTGCTTCGAAAGCTTAGCTTATGGTGTATGGCTGAGAACAATGGAAGATTGTGACATAAAGTGCCTGAAAAATTGAGTTGATAAATGTGGAATAAGCTGCTAGCTGTTGTATATATACATGTAAATGTGTGTGTGTGTGTTTTAGACATTGCATTGTATGCGATAAGCGAGTGTATAAGTTGAAAGCAAGGGTTAACTAAGCCAGACACACACACACACACACACACACACACATATATATATATATATAGACAGACTCAAGTGCTATATACCCTTAGATCCTTCTGTGGCGTAACTAATCCAGTGCAAATTATCTTGCCTCGCATTCTTCAAATCACTTTACCATTTATGTTGCCTGCTTTGAGGCGCTCAAGCCAAAGGCATAAACTTTTGCCACACAGCTCAAAAAGTTTAATGCTGAAGTTGTTGCTGTTGTTGCGACTACCACTGCTACTACTGCTGCTGCTGCTGTTGAAGTTGATGCGATTATGATTTTCAATTTTCAGCAGTCAGCACGAAACATGAAAGTATAAAGGAATGAAAGGACGGACATCATAAAGTCCTGCAAAGGCGCTCACCGAAAAACAAACAACCACAAAACGAAAAGCAAAACCAAAAAACCGAAAACCTATAGAAATCTACTTTACGGCGGACAGG
Source organism: Zygothrica quintamaculata (assembly GCA_037044455.1). Lineage (NCBI taxonomy): Eukaryota > Metazoa > Arthropoda > Insecta > Diptera > Drosophilidae > Zygothrica > Zygothrica quintamaculata. The sequence goes on from JBAMBS010000581.1 coordinate 273,701, forward strand.
GTAGCCGGACATCAGTGGCCCTGCGGCGTTCAACAATAAATTGAGTTTTGCTAGCTTGTCCAGGCGTTGGTAGCAATGGCAGATGTTTTAGTAAAAGCAGTAACAACGAGAGAAACAGCAGGAGCAACAGCAGCAATAGCAGCAGCAACAATAATAGCAGCAACAACAGCAACAGCAATAGCACCAGGAGCTACAGCAGAAGCAAATCCCTGGAACAAAGTTTTATACACATACATAACATTCATCGCATTGTACAAACTGGACAGCTACAGACACAATTCAACCAGAGATATATATCTCATATATATATATGAATCCTTATATATATTTTTGTAATTGTGGGTGTACTGGCCGCACTGTGGGCCCAATAAAGCTTATCTAAAACAAATTTTACAATGTAATATTTTTGTCTACATACAAAAAATATGCAAATAAATCATAAACATAGTTTTGGGTTGATTTAAAATCACATTAATATAATATATATAGGGTAAATCTGGCTGAACTATAGCACAGCTATATCCATAGTATTTGTGGTAGATAAAAATATGAGAAAAAAAAGTGCTCATAGAACTCTCTGAATTGTTTGAACACTCGTCTCATAACGTTGGCGACAACTGAGAAAACATTTTGTTCACATATTTGATTTGATTTATACAAAAGTTTTTTACGTTTAATATTCCTTTTTGTGTAAGTGTGTGTTTGTGTGAGTGTGTGTATGTGTATGGCTTTGTTTGTTATTGTCAGTGGAATTCTATGTATGTGTGGTGTACGTGTGTATATAGAAAACACATCCAGACAGACATTATGATGAGAGACCTGCAGATTCCATTGCCCGCCCAGTTTTGCCGCTTTTATTTTTCATTCCTGTTCAAATTATATTGTTGACCATCAACAACATTGCCCTTCTACTTTACTTCCACTTCAGCACTTCACCTCTTACCCCACAACCACTTCCACTTCCATATTCACATCCATTTCCACTTGCAGCTCTTTATCCCTCTTCATCATGCTGCTTGACTGATACACAGGCAACCCAGTTATATACCCTAGCCATACCTTATACCTCAACCCTCATACCTCATACCTCATACCTCATACCTCATACCTCATACCTCATACCTCATACCTCATACCTCATACCTCATACCTCATACCTCATACCTCATACCTCAACCCTCAACTCACAACTCTCAACTACATTGCCACACTGCGTGCCACACAACTTTCAGTCTGGATTGCGTTGTATCGCATTGCCTCGTTGATTTTTGCACAGTTTTGTTTGACTGACAGCGACACCAGCATACCCGACCTGGTATGTTTCTTCTCTTCTTCTTCTTTTTATTTTGTGTATAGTGAATCCCTTCTGGCTGAATATTCTGCCACTCTGCCACTCGCTGTGGCACTGTGGCATGAACGACCCTTTTACTCTGTTTTTGTTTTTTGTGTTTTGTTTTTTTTTTTGTGTTTTGTTGTTAGCCGCTCGAAGCCAGCGGCGGCATCAACATTAACGCGCTTCGTTGCTGCTCGCCCCATAATCCTTTCAATTTGAAAATCATTTTTTATTTTTGCCTTTTGGCTGTTACCCGGCTCAGATCCAAACCAGAACCATAAAACCGCCAACTTCTGACACGCCCCCTGTTGCCTTTTGTGAAGTCGTGCGACCCTTGCCACAAATATTTATAAATGTAACGTGTGCATTTTGTGCTCATTTGATTGATGCGCACACTGTCCAGTCGTTGATGTTGCACAAGGACTATGTTTAAGCAACCTGTAAGCATACCACATACCCCCATACCTCCATACCACATGCCACATACCACATACCACACACCAAACACCACACACTCCATCACACCTAACATATTTAGAATATAAAACCATCTAATGACAATGACATGTTGTTTATTCATTTGGATGCCAGTCGGTTATTCAAAGCTAGCCATTTACACCTTTAATGCTCATTTGCAATTTCATCAATTACTATATTTAATCAACTCGTTAAGCCACAACTCAGACACCTGCTATTGGCCAACAGCAGCATTGGCAGCTGCCCTGATAAAGCAGTCAGTGACAATGGTCAAGGCAGCGGGGTAAAAGCAGAAGCGGCATGCAGACACAGAGACAGAAGAACAGACAAAAACAGAGATAGAAACAGAGACAGTGCCAGCTACTAAAGCTGGAACAGATGCCATGCCAGTGGCTGGGTAGAGCAGTCATTGAGGTAATTACGAAAATGAAATCAGTCCCAAGGTAAGCTTTATATGGAGCGAGCCAGGCTCGTACAAAGGATGCCCTATGATATGAGTGGGCGGATTATGGTGGGTATGAAGGGATGTCATTGATGTATGAATTGCCAATTGCTGATTGCTACATTGCCACTCATACACACTCATATACTCACATACACTCACACACATACAGACACACTCACACACAGTCACATGATGCCCGCAGTAGCTAAAGTAGTTACAGCAAAAGAAGTACGTTTGTCTGCCACAGGAATTGTAACTGATTGATTGAATATGCAAAAGATACACAGAGAGAGAAAATATACACACACAAATGCACACAAACAATATCCTCTTAAAGGATGCATCAACTCAAGTGCTTTGCAAGTACTTCACGATTTTCCACGAATTTATTAAATTAAATACAAAAAATTATCCAACAAACGAATGCCAATTCAATTGAAGTAAATGTATGGTCTGAGTGAAAGCATACATATATATATATATATATATATATATATACATATAAATGTATATGTATATGTAACTCGTTGGGCAAATACATTGAATTTTAAAATTTACCGATTATAAATCATATCATATATCCTGCTAGGTCTTAAAGAGTAGGTACCATACAAGAGAGAATAACCGAAAATATAAATGAAATAAAAAAGTAGAGATGAGGAAATGCCACCACCTAAGAGAATTTCCCCGTTAAATACTAAATTATCAGATAGCCCAAATATATATATTAAAACTTTTTATAAAGTTCTTGTACAATTAGAAGTATTTTTGATTATAAGATAAGCTTGATAATCACCCAACTATAATATTGGAAATTCTATCCCAGCTTCAATTTTGGGAGCTATTGGTCTCCCGTATACGGCTGATCTGCCTTTAAAAGGATATGAGTAGCTTGAAGAAAACATCAGTTGAATTGTAACTTTTACAGATCAAGCGGTAGAAACAGTCACAATTCTTTAACATTGTCTTCATCCTCGTACTTGGATTTCTGGGTCTCATCTATTGTAAGTAACCAAATAAATCATAGCTGATTCCCTAGTTTTACCCTAAATAATGTGCTCCTTACAAGGATAACATTAATAATGGTATTTGTATAAATTGCATGATCATAAACGGTATACATTTTCAAACAAGACATGTTAGTGATACGCCTCGTGTTACTTGTGATATTAAAGCTTAAGCCTCTAATAATGAATGTCGCTTGATTGCCTTAGAAATTGGGGCAACCATGAACTAGTTAGTGGGTGTTAGTATCTATAAATGCTAACTATTAATGCTGACTGACCATTGAGAATATTCTGACATAGTGGTTTACTATTAATTCATTATTGTTATTCATTATTATTATTATAATTCTAATATAATAAAAATATAGGTGGGGAAATTAAATAAATATTCTATAGTTTTAAAAGCAAAAAATGCCAAACGATTTTTAATTAATTTTTGGATACCTAATATTAAAGCTGGAACGCTACTTAGATTTTTATAATCTTAACTTAAAATTATGGTTTAAGTTTTCTTCTTCAGATAATCTTAATATTTAACATAGCTATGCCATATGTTTTGTAAACAGCTTTGAATGTAAGTGGTAACTCTAATAGAATATGGTTGATATTTAAACTTAAAAAAAAAGTTGTTAATTATTAAAATTTCTAATTACATTTGACTACAGAATATACAAAAAATAACTAAATAATAACACAAAAAATTAAAAATAAAATAAAGTAAAAAGTTTTACTATAAAAACATTCGATAATCTGTCTGTTTAAACGTAAACATCTTGCTGTATTAAAACCCCTTCTTTTTGGGGAATTAAAAGAAATCGAGAATTAATTTTGTACCCAGTCTCAGGTGGCAGTGGTGGTAGATGTTGCCACGTTGCATATACGCAACGCCAACATGAAATAAAATTAATTACGAACACGTTTATGTTCAGAGTTAAGTTGGGCGCTTGAGTGCTCTTAAAAAATTCAATAAATCATATCGCATGTCCTCCTGATACTCTTTACACCTTTGTGTTGGTCTCGTTGATTCGCATATTTCCAAATTAATAAAGTTTCGCGCCGTCGGGAAAATGCAGGAACAAAGCAAACAGTAAAATGTATAAAAGGACTATGTCAAGTGAAAATATGGCAGAAACTTAACACTGATAAAATGTTTGTGCTTTTCTCTTTTTCTCTTGCGATATTTTCTTTTTGTTTTTGAGTGGGCGTGTCCGATTGAGCATTGCTGATTACTTTGGCTGGTAGACTTTATATCTCATTTCAAAAATTTTCTTGTGCACACACAATAAAAAAAAAAGAAAAAGTTTAACTTTTTTAGCGTTTTGCCAAGTCAATTTCCGTCGCCAAAAGGAAAATAAAAGAAAGAAAACAAAAAACAAATATTTAAAGGACGATAGGTATAGGGAAAGGACATATGTACGTAAGGGGGAAAATATGCCGGCAAAATGTTCGACCATAAAAATCCGTTGCCGGCTACAACTGTTGGGGAAATAAAAATCAAATTTAAAACGCTAAGAAAGTCAACGCAAACGCTGCGCCGAAAAGCAGGCAACACAAAAGACAAACGACCGGAAGTGCGGGTAACTGAAACCTGGTGGAACTTGGCGAGGCAAGACTAGGCGGGGCGGATTGTTACACAGAGGGTTGCTCTAAATGTCGCAATTTTACGAGTCAATATAAAGGTGCCTTGGGAGTCATTTACAGGCGTACAGCGGTTTGGTTTGGTCTCGTTTCTTTTTCGTTTCGTTTTCTTTCGTTTATTTTTTGACAATAAAAATAAGAAGGAAAAACACGTGAACGCTGAACGACAAACAGCTAAAGGAAGCGACTACTTTTATGTGCTAAAGTACTACAGGATAGAAGACGCTGAATAAAACTTTATTGGAGAAAAAAAAGGAACACGTGTTAGAGGAAAGTAAAGGGTTAACCCACCACCAAATATAATGGCAATTTTTAATACATGTTTCATAAAATATTTTACCAATAAAGCATAAAGCCGTAAGGCTGTATCCTTGAGTGATTTACAAGCTGATGTTCATTTTATGACAATGGCAAAATATAAAAAATTAAGCTTATCTATATATATGCATATATATTAAAAAATTGCATATATCTTAATATAAACTATATGTATATATGTATAAATAATGACTAATTCCTTTTCATTATCACCTCACCGCGCTAATCCGTACATTATCTAAAATTTAGAAATAGTAAACAATATTCACATATTTTATTTTATTATGAAATTAAAAACCTTTTCTAGACTTTTGTGAATCAGCTCTAATAAAGCCTAGCAATGCTATCAGCAAAACAAATATTAATACGAAATTCATTTTATTCCAAAGATAATGACAAACTGTTGGCAATAGCGATTCTCTACAATGCTTATATACCAGCCGCTAATAGAGTCGTCACATATATATATATATAAAGCCAACTGATTATAAAGTAAACTATAGAAGCTTGGATTTGCCCACGCAACCCATGATGCACTGGGATAAGGGAATGCCCTTTAAATTCGTGATAATAGCATATTACAATCCCACAATATAAACTTTATTAAGGGGGATTTATTTGCAAGATCCAATATAATTCTTTACATATTTATTTATAGATATAACTATCATAACATGCATAGAAAATAAATTTTCTAATATATGTTACACATTGTTTAATATACAGATTTTATAGAAACATTTTATAAACGAATTATGGACTGCACTCTAATTTTAAAATTCGTGCTTCTTCATAATCATCATTTGGCATTATGATACAGTATGAACAACCATTTTCATTGCAATTTCATAACCCCTAATGACTCTAACCGTGAAAATACCTGCACAAAGAATTATAATTAATTTATTTAATGCAATTTTAGGGAGTCCTTACTAGATGGTGCAGCATTACAAATGCCAAATAAAGACAGTAACAGTAGATTGAGCAGCACTAACCACTTGATTCTTATTGAATGTTTACGAGAAATCTTCCATATATATTTTTCAAAGATTAAAAAGAAAATCTCTCAATAACAAGAAGGTATTATTGAAAGTAAAATTACAAATGGTTTTCTTTAAAATAAGTTTAATGAACTTATTGAGATTAACAAATGGAAGAACAAGGTTACATTTATTTTATGCCATTTATTTCTTTATATATGTATATTCGTATAAAATCGAATTGATAATATGGCACAAGATGTCACAAAGATAGACAGGCAGCAGCTGTATCAGTTTTGACTTCAAACGGAACGTTTTCTTACAGGAATACCATTACTTCAATAAATATTTAGCCTACAGATTTTACTATGATATATCTAAAACCTTCGGGTATATTGTTGACTCCTTCTTGAGGTCACCTGCGCTGTGTTCTTAGTGGTACGTATATCACAGTTATAACAATCTCCATTCCATTTGATATTTCCGTTTCTTACACGAACATGTTGCACGGATGAGGTTCGTACTGTTATTTTTCCTATTCAAAATAGAATTATATATATTTATATGGACTTCAATGTTGCTATGCTGCTATCTATTACCACTTGGTGCTGCTCCAGTAAGTCCAAGCAAAACCAGCAATAGAACACATAGTGAAAACCACTTCATTCTGATTGAATGTATCTTAAAGATTGTTTCTAATTTCCAAGTAGACAGCACTTTTTATAGCTAATAACATGTAGCGTATATATAAGTATATACATGTATATATATATTAGACTTGGGGCTTGCCCAGAACTAACCCGTAAATCCCCCAGTTGTTATTACATGAAGCGATTACAATAGTTATACTAATAAATATATACATATACGATATGAAATTGAATATATGTAAATATATTAAAGTTCTATTACATATTTATAAAATGAAACTTTGTAATTGCGTTTTAAATGTCAATGTTCCATCACACATCACATTTAAAGAATAGTTATCTCGATATATACGCTAGAAATTTAAAGACGTAATAATAAAATAAAAAATAATTTAAATAAAATAAAAGAAAAAAATAAAAAAAAAATACAAATATAAAATAAAAATAAAAATAATATAAAAATATAATAAAAATAAAATAAAAATAAAATAAAAATAATATAAAAATAAAAATAAAATAAAAATAAAATAAAAATAAAATAAAAATAAAATAAAAAAATAAAATAAAAATAAAATAAAAAAATAAAATAAAAATAAAATAAAAATAAAATAAAAATAGAATAAAAATAAAAATAAAAATAAAATAAAAATAAAATAATAATAATATAGAATAAAATATATAAAATAAAAATAAAATAAAAAAAATATTATAAAATAAAACTAAAATTTAAATAAAATATAAATAAAATAAATATAAAATAAAAATAAAATAATAATAAAAATAAAATCAAAATAATCAAAATAAAATAAAATAAAAATAAAATTTAAATAAAATATAAATAATATATAAACTAAATAAAAATAAAATAACATATTATTTATTTAATTATTAATTTATAAATTCAATCCATAGTTAGAGTATATTTAACTTGGGGCAGAGTAAAAAAATTCTCAGAATGAAATTCAAATATAGTTGCTAAAATTAGTATGTTATTAATAGATACAACTTTTAAATCTCGTATAATATAACATATTAGTTGACGCGAATTATATGATTAAAACTGTAAATAGATATAGAATCTGTCTAGTGCAAGATTTAAAATCGATAGGAAAACATTCATCGTTTAAGTATTTAACTGCATTTATTTTATTTCAGTTCTTTATAGTACATATTTTGAGTTAAAAGAAAGACCTAAAAATTATCCTGTAATATCACAGCCTTGGCAATCGGCATTGTGTACATAGGAGCCGCCAGGAACAGGACCACTGTAGCCTTCAGGAACTACATGGGGTGCTCCAGCAGCAGCTTGAGGACGTACTCCAGGTAAGGGATTATTATTTTGTCCATTGATATAGACTGTGCCCTGTCCTGGCTGACCCTTATACGCCTTACCATTCACATATACGTTCTCTGCCGCTGGCGGAGAGCAATCCCGACAGGCGCCATTGATGACCACCGTGCCAGCTGTGTTGTGCACAAAGCAAAGCTTACATTTTGCTGTCAATAATGTTGCAAGGATAGCTTACCCATTGCCATGGCTACAAGGACTGCAAATAGCGCACATAGAAGCCACCTCATTGTTCAGCAAATATCTAACAAATTGAAAGCACATTGCCAGAATTTTGCTTTATATACTCTACCAACTACTTGCTATCAGTAGAAAACCAGATTGTCATTTCACTCGATAGAATTGATATCTCTTCTAAGCTAGCACTATCTCTTTCAATCTCATTGTCTATTTCAGAATCTGCTTCTATGGAAACGACAGAGAGTAAAACTGGTTTGGCTTACGCCCCCTCAAGGTTAACAGGTATATTGCAATAGAGAACATTGCAGCTCATTTATTAGTGTAAATTCGTATAAGACTTTTAAATGATTCTATTTGAAGGTTTAGCCACGTATATTGCAGCCAACACAGTCATCGTTGTGCACTACGGTGCCAGGATAGCCACGGGAATCTATTGTAGTCACAGGTCGAGAGCGACCTGACCAAAAGCCGCTATCAGAGCCCCCATCTGTTTGAATCACTTGACGGGTACCCCATTGGCGCTTGTGGCGACGTCCACCTGCTATATGCTGGCCGCCATGGCCACCCTGAGAGAGTGTGAAGTCCTCCATACTCGAATCATCATCGTCATCGTCAACATGGGCATGAGCTTTTTTGCCCTTACCTTTGGCTTTGGGCTTGGCGGTAGTTGTGGTCGTGCGTCCCTGTGTCCGTTTACGTCCATGGGCTGGCTCTGTGCTACGTGTAGTAGCCTCTGTATCAGGTTTATTGCAGTCCACACAAGCGCCCTTGATTGTCACCTTGCCAGCTGAAAGATGTTTTGGTTTGCAGCTATCAGTTATCAGTAAAATTGGATGGCTTATCACTGATACTGGCACACTAACCTCTAGCACAGACGGACAACATGGCCAAAAGACAAACCGTTAGAAACATAAAAGTTAAGCACCTCATTTTGTTCACTGAAATTTTACACTTTAGCTCGTTGAAGCGAATCTTTTATACTGGCATTTAGAGGTCCAATGAATCAAGATTCAGATTGTAACTAAGTTTGACCGATCAACATATATGGAAACGATTATATGCATATAAGCAAGTGCATATGTATATATTTATATATATTATACATATTGTATATTATGTAGATTTTTTATATACAATCTATGTACTATATGCAATATGTGGAAATGCCCAGACCAGTTATACCTTGAATGCTTGTAAACAATGCTCAACCCCTGACACCTTTCAATAGATCGACAGATAGAAGTAATTTTGTAGTATTGTTTTCAATGTAAATGCGCAGAACACTGGTATAGGTAATAGTTATAGACATGCACATATTATAGACAATAAAGTTAACATAGATTACAATTTTTAAATACAAATAAAAGCCACTAAAATTTACTTTTAATTGTCATAAATGGGTATCAAATATAAACTGAAGAAAAATATGTCAACTATAATCAGATCCATTTTAACCGATTATATTCGATTGTTTAATGGGTATACCCATAGTGCAAAGCTGATATTGTATTAAAAATGCATTACTTAGCTACTACATGGGATTTTCCCTGTGTTTGTTATCAGACGTACAAGGAGAAACAGAGAGAGATAGATTATAGTAGGCGACAGAAATAGCTAAGTTGCATTTGCTCAATGATAATTTGAGCTAGTCGACTTGCTGAATTTCCCAGTGGCAATTCTAGTAAGCTGTTACTACCTGGGCCCAATATAAGATCGTAGTTTAGTAGTACCCAGCATCAGTTCACAGCAAGTCTTAGTTGAAGAATCTACAGTAACACTAACAGCAACAGCAACAGCAACACCATGAAATTCTTCTCAGTTGTCTCAATCTTTGTGCTTGGTCTTTTAGCTTTAGCCAGTGGTAAGTAATAACTAAATAATAACTAATAATAACAAATAATAATAACTAAATATCTTCACTCTTAACAGCTGCGCCACTATCACCTGATCCTGGAAATGTGGTCATCAATGGTGACTGCAAATATTGCAATGTTCATGGCGGAAAGTAGATGCATATAACTATTATATAATTAATTTTTAATTCGCTGGCACAATATATTTATGTTCACATTGCGTGTAAAATTAAAACCTAGAATTTAAATAATAAATAAAATATGTAGAAAATCCTAAACAATTAATTATATTTATTCATTAATTTTGCATTGAATCAGAATGAACAACAAACCAACAACAACGCTGCTGTCACATTATTGTAACTGAATACCCTGTTGAATATGAGTAGGGGTATATGTAGGTCAATAATTTTAGACCCAGGAGAATACCCTGTTTAATTACTTTAATTATAAATTACACCACCAATATACCGAAATACGGTACGATAAGAATAAGACAATGACCAGCAATCGCTTAGTAATAAATTTCAATACAAAGTAAGTTGAGGTAATTCACTCTTAATAAAATACATGAAATAAATGCATTATAGATATATAAATGAAATAATAAGGAAAAACAAACGGAAACAAAATGCTTGAATATAAAAATACTCTATTATTTAATTTTAGTACTTCAACAAGTGAAATACCATTTTAAAAGACTGCAATCGGATTTAACCGACTATAAAAGCGCACATCATACATACAGTTTTGAAAGCACTGTAAGCTGTTTCATTCAGCTTTTTATCACCTCAATATATAATTGATATGATTGGGTAAAGTTTAAATAGCTGCCGGCTTTTGATGCTAATCAAGAGTATATATTTATTTTATAGGGTCTCAGATGAATTTTTCTACCTGTAGCATACTTATCGGTTCTAGAAAAATCCATTAGCTTCCTTTGTGCCTTTTTTAAAGACAAAGGGGCTGCCCAACAACAACCTTGCTGCCACATTGCTGTTTAAATACCCTGTTAAATATAAGCAAGAATAATTTCAAACAGAAGAATACTCTTTTTATATACTTTAGCTATAGATTACACTAGTAATGCCCCGAAATACTGTACGATAAGAATAAGCCAATGACCAGCAATCACTTTCCATTGGGATGATTAATCTCATAATGGTTTGGTTCGGGGACATATATAATGAAACCTTTATTCTGATTATAAAATATGATCAATTACTGCACCGACTTCTTATGTATTAATATGTATTAAACGATGCATATAAGAGAGTTGGCAATTTGTAGAATTCAACAGAAGAATTCAAATTTTAGTAATAGAATGAAGTTCTTTAAGATTGCCACCATCTTCGTACTTGGTAGTTTGACAATGGCTAGAGGTAAGATCTGATATTTGTAATTTAAAACTATAATAAGAAACTTTATTTAAAACAGCTGCTCCACTTTTTCCTGATGCTGGAGATGTAATCTTTAACAACCCCTGCAAAAACTGCTATAACATAGCATTTGAACACTTAAAGCTTTTTGATTCATGTTGCTTTTTTAATAACAATAAAAATGTTTAATAAACTCTAACCTTTTTGAGTTATTTATTTCTGATATCACTACAAGCCGAAATATTACCTTTAGTTCTTGGCTGAATTGGTAACCCTGTTGCCTTTTGAAAAAAGGTAAATATAAACCAAAGTCGAAAAGTATGTAACGGATAGAAATAATCATCTGAGACCGTATAAAGTATATATATATACTTGACGCGTCGATCTCGCTTTGTACAAATGTCTAATACTCGGAGACTGTAAAAGCAAGACCTGACCCTCGCAGTATTATTAAAAACAATATTCAACCAATCAAATTCTGATGTGTCTGAAAAATGTTGAATATGGGTAAAATATATGTTATAATGATTTGGTCCTGGGACAAATATATTTTAACCCTTATTCTGATTATAATATATGAAAAATTACTGCACCGACTCTTAAGCGATATGTATGAAAGATGCATATAAAATCGCACTGGATGTTTGTAGAATTCAACAGAAGAACTCAAATTTGAACAACAGAATGAAATTCTTTAAATTTGTCAGTGTTTTTATTCTTTTGGCTATAGCCAGTGGTAAGTAAAAAAAAAACCTTATAGAAAAATCAATAATTCAATTTTATATTAAAAAAAAATAGCTGTTCCTCTTTATAATAAAAATATTATGTTTTAAATTGTATAATAATAAATATATTTTAAAGGTTTCTTGAACAGAACAATCAATTCTTATCAAATCACTTAGCAATAAATTCCAATACAAAGTAAGTTGAGGTAATTCACTCTTAATAAAATACATCAAATAAATGCATTATAGATATATAAATGAAATAATAAGGAAAAACAAACGGAAAGAAAATGCTTGAATATAAAAATACTCTTTTATTTAATTTAAGTAGCTTAACAAGTTAACATCATACACACAGTTTTGAATGCACTGTAAGCTGTTACACTCAGCTTTTTCAACCCTCTATGCATAATGGAATGAGTGAAGGGGATAACACACAATATAGATAAAGAATGGTATACTTAGTGTTTGTTAAAAAACAGAAAAGAGATTAATAACCATATATATTATTCTGTGAAGGCTAGAAGGGGATTTTAGTAATCTGTACCAGGAAGCTACGTTCCAAATTTGATCAGCCTACCACTTATTTTCTCTGAGATATAGGCGTTCGACTGAAAGCCAGACAGTCGGCAGACGGACAGGTTGCTTCGGCTTATGATACTGATCAAAAATATATATATTCTTTATTCCTACCTCTCACATAGGTTAAAGTATAGCTTAAAATAATAGTTGTAGATCATTCTCTGTTTAATATAAAAGGTAAACATTTAATCATAATTAATTTAATATGCATACGTCATTTGTAATAGAAAACTTATAAGTAATCGTTATATTAACTATAAATTTGTTATTTTAATAATATTATTCCGTATTTGATTTGCATTTTTCCCAGTAGTTTATGTTTTCCAAGTAAATTCCAAGCTATGTGCGTAATTGATTCATAAAATCTCAGCGTGAAATTAATAACAAAGTGAAACTAGTTTTAAATACTTTACTCGGAAATCAATTGCAGATAATTGTATATAATTTAATATTAATTCAACTCGGTGGGGCGCCACACTTCAAGCAGTACTTATTTGAATCCAGTTTTGTTAGCGTCTACAAGTCAAACATAAAGATATATAAGATAATACAACAGAATAAGATACCCTGTATTTTACTAGGTACTACATAAAGTGATTATCATTTAATCAATATGAATAAAACAACCTTCAAAGTTTACAGTACATAGTGCATTGGTTTACCCTGAAATTCTAATCTTCCAATATATAATATATATAGAACTCTCTTCTTATCATTACTCTGAGAACTAGAGTATGCTCTTTGGGTATTTACGCTAAAGATACCCATCAAATTCAATTGATTTGCTGTTAGGTATAAACTTGATATGCATTTATCTATATAGATTTCTATATAAATATATATATATATATATATATATTTATATATTTGAAGACTCTCCTACCATTTGCACTCAATATAAATATATTTTCACTCAATTGAGTTCAAAGCATTGCAACTATGCAACAACGCAATAGGGAAATTTGCAATCACAATTGCTGCACGTGTGTCTCAGCCTGGGTAATTCCAAGTTCGAATCAATAGTCTATTGATAATATTAATAGTAGACACATTGAGCTAGTCTGGCTGTAGCTTAGACTATAAAAGCCAAGTAAGCTAACAGATTAGACATCAGTTATATAGCAAGCCTTCTTAAGACTTAAACAGCAAAAACAAAAAACAAACATGAAATTCTTGTCGATTGCCTTTCTGCTTGGCCTACTGGCGTTGGCTAGTGGTAAGTAAACAAGAATCTTTTACCAGGATAACACAATTAAATTTGATTTTACCCTTTTAAATCATTTTTTAAGCTAACCCCCTGAGTCCTGGCAATGTTATCATCAATGGTGATTGCAAAGTTTGCAATGTGCGTGCCTAGTTACACTGTGTGGATGACCCATGACCTGTGACCCTGGAGCAGCTACATAACAACTTAAGCCAAATCATTTAGATTACATTATATACCACAATACATGCATATTAACTTAAGTAAATACCTTTAGCAAGACACAAATACAAAATGGAATAAATTGTAAATACAAAAAAAAATCCAACAATATGTTTTTTTGTTTAAACTGTAGTTAATATAAAGTACTATAGCTGACTTATAGTACACATTATATATACATATATATATATAGTATTTATATAATATACAGCATACATTGAAATGAGTTTATTTTGAAAAATCATATTAAGAAAATAGGTCAAATTTTATTAAGCTGAACTAGAAAAAAAAGTTTTACAACCTCTCTGTATACTATCTATCTTATATATATATATATATATACACATATATATACGCTCTTATATATATGTAAGTACATACATATACATATACAGCGACAACATTTTTGTCCTATATAAAACACAGCTAAAGCCTCAATGAACCAGACCGCTTTAAGCATTGAACTGAATATGAAATCAATAACATTATCTCTGCTGCTTTTTGCCTGCCTTTTGGCTGTGGTTTGCGGTAAGAAAGAAAATAAAAAACCCAAAAGGAAATTCATTTTAATTAAATCGAATATATATTTATTGTTATTTTTATTTTCTTATTTCCAGCAACACCTGGTAAAGTAATTATTAATGGTCAGTGCATTGACTGCAATCGTCCAGATAAAGATGATGGTACCATAACAAATCCAACGAAAACCAAAGCAGCCGCTGGTACACAGACTTTGACTACTGGAGCTGTTGCTTTTGGCCTCTTATGTTATACTATAAACTATTTTCAACAATATAATTTCTATAACTAATAGAAAACTTTAAAATAAATAAAATTTATAAAACTAAACTGATTCCACTATTTATATTTTATTATAATTGTATGTCACATGCTTTATGCTATTCACATGAAATCTCTCTTTTACTCCCACTCTCTCTGTCTCTCTTTTGGTTGTTGCTTTGAATTAATTTTACTCACTATTGTAAATAGATTTCTTTAGAAGCTCAAAAGTTGAATTTATATGGCATATAACTAGTTGTTATATTATATTTAAATACAAAGTAGAGAATAATAATATATAGAGCTTATAGATTTTCTATAGATTATATACAGAGAACATCGTCACAGATCGGTTATCTATTGGAAATACTCAATAGCAAAGGGGTTTTTCCAACCTGTTTCGATTGCCTGAGCTTAAAAATTATAAGTTTTGCTATAAAAACAAATGATTTGCCTACAATTGCATTAGTTCAACAGAATACTTAGAGAAATGAAGTGTCTATCAATAATATTTGTCTTGGGCCTCTTGGCATTGGCCAGTGGTAAGTAGAAAGGATACCGAATTGTCCCTTAGACAAAGAATTTAGTGTGGAATATATGATTTTTACAGCTGCACCTTTGACCCCTGATGTCATCATAAACGGTGATTGCCGCAAATGCAATGTTCATGGAGGTTAAAACTAATGTAAAATCAATTCTTTATTATGCTAAAAAAAACAACTACCAACTATGGGACAAAATCTCGTAAAAATTTAAAATAAAATCACATAAATAAAACTTTTTCGTATTCAAAAACAAAAAAATGTTTATTTTTCTACAATTTTAATATTATTTTACTATATAAAAACATTAGAAAACATTAACAGAAATTATTAATCGCTGCGTACATTACAGTCTAGGCAATCTCCATTGATAATTACATGTCCCTTTGGCAATGGATTAGCTATAAACAAAATCATAATTAATCTAAATATATATATTTTAATAGTTAAATCTTTAAACTAACCACTCGACAGTGCCAATAGAGCTAATACGAGAGCCAACGACAACCACTTCATGTTGTTAATGGAATTGAGCTCTATATGCGACTTATAAATTGAAACTGATCGTAAAATATAGTTTACGAGCAGCTTTTATAGCCCACATGTATACAATTATATATTTTAATTGTACACAAATCCGACTTCTAACTATATAATTTTATATATATATATTTATATATATATATTGGAAACTGCACTGAAATGCGCACTTGACGTTCATATATAAGCTACTCTAACTATCAGATAGTTCAAGACTTTGTCCCATAAAAACAAAACATAATCTGATGTAAAACTGATAAGTCTATATACCAGCTGTATATATAAATATATATATATATATATATATATGTATATATATGTTGTCTATGGTATAGTAATCGAGATCAAAATGCGATTCATGATTTCATTATGGCATATCATTTAAGGAAATTCCCTGGCCCCTCCCATAACACATCTCTTGCGTCTTACTTTGGAAAATTAGTATTTCTCAATTAGTATTTATTAATTATATAATTAATATTAGTAATTTCCCACACAAATTACGTATACTCTCAAGTCGCAAAGTTTAGGCTTCCTATCACCTTTTTGATACTTACTATTCGTGTGATAGTAAAGGCAGACTACAGAAATGATCAAGTGTCTTCTTATCACAATACTGCAATATAGATTTCTCTATTACAGTTTAATTGTGAAAACTTTCCAAATAAAGAAGGAACTAAGTTTAATCTTAAACCCAAATTCCATGGTTTTAAAAAAGATCGGTCCTATAGCAGTATATTAAATGATGGACGGGTGAGTTTTTACCAAGAAGGAAAGTCTTTGGTGTGGGAATCATAAATTTTGGAGATCTGGGTAAAAAACTTTAAGGCGCAAAATTTTAAAGCTACAAATGCGTAGTAAAACGAACACCAGAGTGTATAGAAGTATATGTGTAAGCTTGTATGTGTGTATCTATATCTATAAAAGGTAAATGAACGTGTTTGTGGTTGAATTCATTTTCGCTGGGGAAAAGTTGCGTTCATGTTCTGTCTGTAAGACCATGTGTGTGTATTTCCGTTTATTTGCTTGTATATGTATGTGTATGTGTATGTGTATATGTGCATGTGCATGTGTATGTGTATATGTATGTGTATTTGTGTGCCTGCTGTTGGTTGGCAATTAAGCCAATGAAGCATTAAAAACACCAGCCAAGGGCGTAAGCCATGTAAAATGAACTGGGATCGGGTATGGTTATGGAACTGAAGCACTTACACTGAAAATGGATATAGGTATGGAATTAAGCTGGGGGCTGAGAATGAGGTTTGGAATTGAGAATGGGTGCCGTTGTCATGACTGCCCATGGTGTGCTCTTACAGATTGGCTTTCGGTGGATTAGCGTTGATGTTGCTTTTGCCATTGCCACTACTACTGCACAGCTACTACCTCTGCATCTGACTCTGCCGCTGCCGCTACCTCTACCTCTACTTCTGCCTGTGCCACAGCCACTGCCACATTTGTCAACGTAAAAAGCATTACGCTTAAATGAACCCATGCACATGCATAAATACGTAAATACGTAAAAGCCAACCCTGACGCATAGTCGACACGTGTGTGTTAACAATTTAATTACGGCAAACAAACACACCTTCAGTTTATACAACTCCCGCCCACTATAGCAACTCTCTAGCCACCAGGCAGATGTTGGCTCGGATGTTGCCCAAAAAGTTAATCACCCAATCGACGGGGAGGTCAGCTGAATTAAAGACTTACACAGCAAGTTTAAGTAATTTTCGATTTAGGTACAGAGGGACAGAGATCCATTAGCCATCGCTTTGCTTTATGGGGTGGAGAGTGGGCTGAGATTGGGTAGTGTGGCTGGTGTGGGTAGAGTCAAGCATGTGCTGGGCGTTCCACTGGGGATTGGGCCTATTTACTCAAGCTGGTGTGAAAATATGCCATGACTGTGCACACTAAAACTTTCTGTGTATGTGTTTGCAAACATGTCAGAAGCAAACACAGAGATACATAGTGGTGCACACACAAAACTTAATAAGCACACATACATACATATATGTATATAAAGCATACATACATATATATATAGAGGAGAGTATATAAAGCGTTGTATATAGTATATACTCAGAAGTCAAAAGAGTGTGTTGTACGCAAAAAGACAGGGAATTATATCTTGGCAGCTGGGGGCACTATTAGTTTATTATTACGAGCAGAATTTTATTGTCAACCTGTGGAGTGTGTGTGCGTGTGTTTGTATGCATGTCTTTGTTATTCTATATCTAAAGAGTGGGCAAATGGGCGTGTCCATGAACATGTGTGCACTTTGCTGGCTGTTTACTTAAGCGCCTGTGCATAGTCGTATTTGAATTATTCTTGTTGATTTCCCACTTTTCTTTTTGTCGCTTGTGTGGTTAGTTTTATGGCTTTTACCATGTGTGTGTTAACTTATCTATGTTTTTGTATGTGTGTATATATAAGTAAGATAGCTTTTCATACAAATTGTACAGATGTTTTTATACACACATTTTACATTTAGCTAACATCTAGCAAGAAATTTTATTTTTTGTTGCATCTTTTAGGCGCAAAACTATCTCAAACATGACATATACGTAATATTTGTTTACGCCTCTATATGTATGCGTGTCTGTACGTGTTTCTTTAGACATAGTCAAGTCTTTGACTGTAAAACCATAAAACATTTAAGCAGCTAACAGTAAAATGAATACATTTTACAGGCGCTGATGCTTAGACTTCGAGTGCCTTTTCGCTTCGCTACACATCAAGCCCAGGGGACAAATCTATTAAGGCAAAGCCAACAACTGGCAACAAGCGACCGCCTGTCGTGACTGTCGTTGACTGTGCAAAATGTAATTACTAAAAGGATTTGCTTAAGCACTTGAGAGCTTCCACTTGCGGATGCAACCAACGAACAGCAGCTTACATGTAAATTAAGAAATTGTAAAAAGTTAAATGTATTTTATGTTAAACACTAAATAAGACAATTTGTTTGCTCAACATACACATAATTATGTAAATAAATTTTCTAGCACAAAACTAATAATAAAGTGCACTTAATTATTGGTTTTTAACCATATTCTCTCCACATGAACAAATTTTCTACACAGCTAGAATCATCCTTTAATAATATAATAAATATATACTTTTATGTACTTTAAAACATCGGCTATAAATAGTTTAATATAATAATATAATACTACATATAATATATAATATAATACTTTTACAGTGTACGTATAATTTGTGTCGAGTATCAGCAAATTTTCATAGCAAAACTAGAGACAATTTTAGTAGAATTTAAACTTATTACGTTATAACAATTAATATAATTACTTCAATTAATATTAATAAATAACAAAATTATAATTTACTTGTTACTAAATAAACCATAGCTTTATCATCTCGCTTAAAAAAGCTTAAAAGCTTCTGATTAGCGCTTTCTATTATTTTAATCAGCAATCCGGCGGCCTTAGCATCAGTTTAAAATCGAATCTTATAGCGTAGACATTATTGAAATCTAAAGCAAAGAAGAGATGCTTCCCAGACTTTGGGTATATTTTGGAGCTTTGCTCTGTTTGTGTTGGTATCCTGGCAGCCAGGCAGATGTGGGCAAGCTGGTGTGCTACTACGATTCATCGAGTTTCCTGCGAGAAGGTGAGGCGCGTTATATATTTGTAATCAAAATGTGTCAAATTGCAGTGCCATGGGGTTATCTCTTACTATGCATGTATATTGATTTCTGATTCTGTGTTTATATTATATGTGTTTAGGCCCTGGACATCTCTCACTAAAAGAACTGGAGCCAGCTCTAGCTTTTTGCAACTATTTAATATATGGTTATGCGGGCATTGATGCAGAAACCTACAAGATCAAGAGCCTCAATCCGGAACTTAGCAATAATCAACAGCATTATAGTCATATAACCGCTCTGAAGCAAAAGTTTCCCCATCTACGTATTCTACTATCCGTGGGTGGTGATCGGGATCTTAATGCTGAAGGTGTGCCTGACAGCAGCAAGTATCTCAGTTTGCTGGAGAAGTCAGATAGTCGCACGAATTTCAAAACTAGTGTAGGCGTCGAGCTGTCAAAATATGGTTTTGATGGATTGGATTTGGCATGGCAGTTTCCCAAGTTGAAGCCGAAACAGTCACAGGGAGTCTTGAAACGTGCTTGGAAATCTTTTAAGGGTTGGTTTAGTAGCTCCTCCATAGATGACAAGGCTGAGGAGCACAAGGCACAGTTTGCATCGTTGGTAAGGGAATTGCGTTTAGATTTACAAAGAAATGGAAAAGAGTTAACATTAAGCATGCTGCCACATGTTGAACCAGAACGTAAGTACATCCAAATATGCAACAAAATATATTTCCAAGCTAATAAGAGTTCCTATTCCTATCTTGTAGTTTTTATAGATATACCCTCTGTGATGTCTTTCATCGACTTTGTCAATCTGGGCACCTATGATTTTCAGACACCTCAACGTGATCCAACTGTTGGGGATTTACCTGCACCACTCTATGCTATGTACGATCGCGATGCCAAACATAATGTAGAGTATCAGGTGCAGTATTGGCTCAATCAAACGGCAAATGCACGGCAGCTGATGATTGGCATACCCAGCTATGGGCTATCATGGCAAATGAGTCGTAATTCTGGTATAACAGGTTTCCCGCCGATACCCGAAACGGAAGGTGCCGGTCCTGCTGGTAGACAAACTGGCACGCCTGGTATATTTAGTTGGCCGGAGATATGTGACCTGCTACAACGTCACGTGGGCCAAGGCAAAGACCTAGAGGCTGAGCACTTGACCAAAGTGGGTGATCCAACAAAACGTTTTGGCATTTATGCCTATCGTGCCGCCGGTGATAGAGGTGAGCCTGGACTTTGGGTGGGATATGAAGATCCTACAACGGCAGCCATTAAGGCCAGTTTTGCATTGGCCCATGGCTTAGGTGGTGTTGCTCTTCATGACCTATCATTGGATGATTTTCGTGGTCAATGCGCTGGCGAGAAATATCCAATTCTTCGCAGCATTAAATTCAAATTATAGACTCGATTGATGCAACTATTTTGAATTTTATTATAAAGCAAACTTAATTTTCAAATTAGAATCCATGTGTTGTTCTTATCTTTAAGTATTAGGTTCATATTAAAGCTTTTGTCCATAACAAAGAGAGTGAAAAAGACAGAGAAGGTGAAATATTTTCAAAGGATGCCCAAAAGTATGCTTCAATAAATTGATACACTAACAGAAAGGCAAACGGTGAAGATAAAAGAAATGGGGGACATAAAAACTTTAAGAGAATAATGCAAGAAAAAAAGTATCTTTTGGAATTAGAGCTGGCTTGGAAGGTGTGGCAGGTGATGCATAGGGCTTGACAGCTACCTGGACTCAAAGTGGGCGTGTTCGTAAGCATGGCGAGACGACAGCGTGCAAAGTAAAAGTTAAAATTAAACCAATTAGTTTGCTGCCGCCGTTTCTGCCATAGCTGCCGCCCCCTTCTGCAATGAGGCGCATAAAAGCGTAATCGTAGGGCATGACAGAGAGGTTGCGTGTTGAGATATGTCAGGGGAATGAAAAATAAGGGGAAACGATTGGGAGAGCGACAAACGAGGTTGATTGGTGTTGCGCTCAGAGCCATTTATTTGGGCAAGTTCCTTGCCATTTGTATTGAGAGTGTTTAACATGATGTCCTCTATGCGCACCTGGCAGCCGTTGTACAAGCTCTTAACTCCCTTTCAACGAGGTTACAACACTCGACTCCCAACTCCACTACATCCAAAAACCCTACAAGCGAAAGCTACCTCGAAGGGTTGGCGGCGTCATAAATTAATTATGATTTAACAACTTTAGAATGCACGGCACGGCACAGTATAGCAAAGCACGGCACAAGGGAAACTTTTGCGCTTTTCATTTTGTGCGTCTCTTTTTGAAGAGCAGCAAAAATTTTTAATTTTAATGAGCGCAAAAAAGTTTTTAAAGTTTTTCAAACATAATTATATCCTGTGATGTGGTGCAACCACACAAAAAAGAAAAGAATATATATAGTATATTGTCAGAGAAAATTACTTTTCAACTAACAATTATAATACTCTATAACTGGAAGATAAAATATAACTAGTATAGTATATATATATAGGGTATTTTGGAGTCGAATATGAAACAAATTATATGATAAACATGGAGGATGGTAATACAAATCTAGAAAAAGGTTAATGCAAATTCTGTGGCTTGCTGGATTATATTTATATTTACATTTATATTTATATAAATACATGTATATAGTTGAACTTTACACAATTCAGAAAAAGCACAAATAATGAGTGCTTTTAATTGGGTTGATTACTTTACTGCTTGCCAGCACCACTTTTAATATCCTCGAAGGCTTTTTGCCAGAGCTTGTCAAACTGTTTGGGCAGCTTGGCACGTACACGTTCGGCCAGCAGCTTGGCACCGTTCAGATTTGCCTCATCGTAGTATGGTAGCACAGAGATTCGATGTAGCCAGGCATATAGATTGGCATATTTACTAGCATCCACGGGTGCATAGCTCAGATGTAGTGTACTCAATGTGGCAACAACACTAAAGTCACCAATGGTCAATTTTTCACCTGCCAAATAGGCATGACCAGATAGAAACTTGTCTAGTAGTGCATAAGCTTCATGCAGTTGGCTTATATTCTGCTTGGGTAACTCCGTTACATTCTCCTTAAAGAGTAGCTGCTGCAACTGCTTGAAGTAGACAAAGAGTACACCAGACTCGAAGTGTAAACGCTGATCAACAATCGCACGTTGAAGTGGCTCACGAGGATACAAAACATCATCAGCGGCATACTTCTGCACCAGATAGCCCATTATTGCATGAGAGTCCCAAATGTATGCATCTCCATCCTCTAGCATGGGCACCGTATGCTGTGGATTTTTGCGTACATATTCCGCGTCCAGATGCTCTCCAGCCTGCATATCCAGCTGCTGAAACTTGTGCTCCAATTGTAGAGCCCGTAGCGTTAGCAACACAGCACGTACAGGTGGACTCGTCTCTGTGCCATATAATATGAGTACCATGCTCAAGGATCTATTGAATAACTAGTATTTTGAATATGGATTCTGTAGCTGCCTCAAGGCAAGACGACCAATTTTCAACTGACTTAAGTTAACCAACGTACAAAGCGATGTTTAACATAAGATTAGATAAGATAAGATACTATATAAAAAACTAGTACTACCGTTTGAAAAAAAAAAAACAAAGACGTCATAATGCTGCAAGTTTAAACTTAAATTTAAGTTTTTACTTGATTGTTTATTAATGCTGTAGATAAGTAACAGTGCTACTGTCTCTGTCACTATCTATAGTAGACATACCACAACTGCGTCAATATTTGCACAGAGCTCTGGGCGTATGTCAAATGACGGTAAAACAGGCTACGCCCCATCACCCCCATGCATAATTAAACGCAAAAAACCGATTGATACCGACCAACAAATATGGCAGCTTGCGTGTTTCAAATACATAAATATTTGAAAACCCAATTTCAATATACCCTATATACTTAGAAGTGCTATCGGTTCGTTAGATATGAAGTTTAATATTAGACTTTATTTTATACAAATTATTGTATATATATTTTATCGATAGTCCCAGCTATAGTTAATATAACTTTACACAATTATATTTCTGCATTATATAAAGGCGAACTAGTATACCCTTTAATTAGTATAAACAATTTTAAATCCATTATGTCCTTAGACTTGTGCAAAGCCTAATTACTATTCATGGTGGAATGGGAAGAAGGAGAAGTGTTCGAGTAAATTGTTAATGGTGACTTACGTGTCTTTCCAGACACAGACATAAATTTCCCATGACTGATTTTGCTATATAATAAGGTCCTGGTTCCATTGGTTTTCATTAGTTTCAAGTCCGAAGTGTGCTACCAATCAGTCAGTCTTAAGTCTTAAGTGAAATATGGGCAGAATTTCATTATACGGACCAGATGCAAGTCCGGCGACTCGGAGCTGCTTACTTACACTCAAAGCACTACAATTACCCTATAAACATATACAAGTCGATATATTGAGTGGTGATCATATGACACCTGAGTTTCTACAAAAGAATCCACAACATACAGTGCCTGTACTGGAGGACAATGATCTATGTATCTGGGAATCGCATGCCATAATGGCGTATCTTGTCACCAAATATGCGATGAATGATACACTCTATCCAAGGGATCTCAAGAAACGTGCCATTGTGGATCAACGTTTACACTTTGAATCAGGTGTAATGTTTTCCTATACATTTTTGCCAATGGTAAAACCTCTACTGAGTCTCAGTTCAACTCTTGTGTCGAAATCCAAAATCGATGAATTAACTAAAGTCTATGATATGGTGGAGATTTTCCTAGGCGATAATGATTATATAGCAGGTAATGAACTGACCATAGCTGATTTTAGCTATTTGACAACACTCTGCGGTATGAATATATTTTTGGAGTT
This sequence comes from Zygothrica quintamaculata, assembly GCA_037044455.1. Classification (NCBI taxonomy): domain Eukaryota; kingdom Metazoa; phylum Arthropoda; class Insecta; order Diptera; family Drosophilidae; genus Zygothrica; species Zygothrica quintamaculata. Next base: position 298,367 of record JBAMBS010000581.1, read on the forward strand.
AGATGCAACTAAATATCCAAAGATAATAGCCTGGATGGAGCGTCTTAAGGAACTAGAATATTACGAGAAGGCGCATGGAAAGGGAGCTGCAATTTTTGAAGCGGTACTAAGGTCTAGGAATTTCACCATAGAAGAATAATCGATATCTGAAGCACTTATGTATAGCCAAGTATATTAGCCAATCACAAAAAATGACTAAGTAATCACAAATTAAATTGAAATTTTAAGTATTATAACTATAAAATATAAATCATATTTTCTTTCAAATTTTTGATAAGGAAAAATAACACAGTATTTACTCTCTGTACATTTAACAACTGTTATCGAAATAACAGTAATCTCATTTTGGTTCAAGCTAATTAAATGTGGGTTATCAATATGTGTAGGTGGCTCTCCCCAAGGCCAAACCATATAAAAAGGTTATGCTCCGTCTGGTAAATGATCAGTTGTTATTTGTCTAGCGACTTTAGTAAACATGGTGAAATTAACACTTTACGGCTTTGATGCTAGTCCTCCAGTTCGTGCAGTGAAACTAACGCTAGCAGCTCTTGAACTACCCTATGACTACATTCAGGTAGATATATCAAAGGGTGAGCACGTTTCACCCGAATTTTTGGCAAAGAACCCTCAACATACTGTGCCCGTTTTGGATGACAATGGCACCTACTTATGGGACTCTCATGCCATTATTTGCTACTTGGTTAGCAAATACGGCAAGGATGATTCCCTCTATCCCAAGGATCTGCTACAGCGTGCCGTAGTCGATCAGCGTTTGCATTTTGAGTCCGGCGTTGTATTTGCCAATGCCCAAAATATACCAACAGTAGCTATCCTAAAGTATGGTAATAAAACCGTATCCAAAGAGCGTATTGCAGCCATCATTGAGGTATACAACTTCGTGGAGACTTTCCTTGAAAAGCATGACTACATCGCTGGGGATCACCTGACACTTGCCGACTTCAGTTTGATATCATCCATTCCAACGCTGGAAGCTTATCAAAAAATTGATACCACCAAATATGTAAAGTTAACTGCATGGATCAAGCGTTTGGAAAAACTACCTTACTATGCCGAGAATGAAAAGGGAATAAAAGCATTTTTAACTAAAATAAAAAATTTAAATGTCACCATAGAAAATTAAAATTGTGTATATCAAACTGAAGTGCACATAATCTATCAATCAAATATGTTATTGAAATTGATAGATAATAATGTACTTATAATACTCGTGACAATTTGTTGTTAACTAATAGTATGCATAAACAGCTTAACATAATTCCTATCACAATAATTATAAACAATAAATAGAAACAATTTATAATGAACAATACATATGATGAATCAGAGCTTTATAATCAAACTAATTTTTAACTATTAGTGTACCCATTAGGGGTTCATTGGAATAAAATTAGTTCAGACAAAGAAACTGAAGTGAAGTAGCATATTATATATATAATATATATTAAGGGTGTCTCCTTCGATTTTCCATTATAGGTAAAACCATTTTGAAGGCTATTTCCAAGTTAGTTTAACTGACTTGTCACTTGCCATAAAAGGTAAACACGTCAGATGACAGCAAAGTCTATAAATACCTTAGTATATTATTCACTTATGTTGATTTAACTGAAGGATAATAATGATATAGTACACAATAAATAAAAGTATACTATAATGAAGTTTAGCATCTTAAAAATAATGCTATTATAATAAGAGCGTAATATTAAATACTCTACGTGGGTCAATTTTTGTTTTGGTCTAAACACTTGAATTGTCTCTCTCTTAAATTACATTATGAAGAAGCGGCTAATAAAAATAGGCAAGTCATGATGGGTCAGCACAAAAACAAAATTTCTCTTTGTATTTATTATTAGAATGCAGTAAAAGCTACTAAGTCAATTGAATAGGCCATCAAACTATAAATTTGCATCTAATTAATAAGTTACGAAAAATGACAGAAACTTGCAAAGAATTAGAATTTCGGATTATAGGTTTAGGCTGATGACTTAGCCATTTTCTGTCAATAGAAACAAATAAAGCGAAAGAGAAATTTTGTTTTTGTGCTGACCCATCATGACTTGCCTATTTTTATTAGCCGCTTCTTCATAATGTAATTTAAGAGAGAGACAATTCAAGTGTTTAGACCAAAACAAAAATTGACCCACGTAGAGTATTTAATATTACGCTCTTATTATAATAGCATTATTTTTAAGATGCTAAACTTCATTATAGTATACTTTTATTTATTGTGTACTATATCATTATTATCCTTCAGTTAAATCAACATAAGTGAATAATATACTAAGGTATTTATAGACTTTGCTGTCATCTGACGTGTTTACCTTTTATGGCAAGTGA
>JBAMBS010000583.1:0-18648 GCA_037044455.1 Zygothrica quintamaculata
TAGTTTTTTAGAGTCCTGGGACTTAGTCCTGTCGAATTCAATTGGTTTTATTCAAATCTGAGTCATTGAAGATTTTTGAAATTTTTGAAATTTTTGCAAATTTTTGCCCCACCCCCTTGACAAAATTACAAAAAATGAAAAGAAAAATATTTTTGAATCTTTGTTAATTTTTGATGCCAAACGTTAGTACTGATCCTTCCGACCCCAAAGAGGTATAAAAGGTTATATTCGGTGAAGTATTTTTAAAGATATAGCGTTTTTAAATGACAAATTTTCCACTTAAATTAGTCATAATTCTGCCAATTCTTGTCCGATTTTAAAACAATATAGTTTTTTAGAGTCCTGGGACTTAGTCCTGTCGAATTCAATTGGTTTTATTCAAATCTGAGTCATTGAAGATTTTTGAAATTTTTGAAATTTTTGCAATTTTTGCCCCACCCCCTTGACAAAATTACAAAAAATGAAAAGAAAAATATTTTTGAATCTTTGTTAATTTTTGATGCCAAACGTTAGTACTGATCCTTCCGACCCCAAAGAGGTATAAAAGGTTATATTCGGTGAAGTATTTTTAAAGATATAGCGTTTTTAAATGACAAATTTTCCACTTAAATTAGTCATAATTCTGCCAATTCTTGTCCGATTTTAAAACAATATAGTTTTTTAGAGTCCTGGGACTTAGTCCTGTCGAATTCAATTGGTTTTATTCAAATCTGAGTCATTGAAGATTTTTGAAATTTTTGAAATTTTTGCAATTTTTGCCCCACCCCCTTGACAAAATTACAAAAAATGAAAAGAAAAATATTTTTGAATCTTTGTTAATTTTTGATGCCAAACGTTAGTACTGATCCTTCCGACCCCAAAGAGGTATAAAAGGTTATATTCGGTGAAGTATTTTTAAAGATATAGCGTTTTTAAATGACAAATTTTCCACTTAAATTAGTCATAATTCTGCCAATTCTTGTCCGATTTTAAAACAATATAGTTTTTTAGAGTCCTGGGACTTAGTCCTGTCGAATTCAATTGGTTTTATTCAAATCTGAGTCATTGAAGATTTTTGAAATTTTTGAAATTTTTGCAATTTTTGCCCCACCCCCTTGACAAAATTACAAAAAATGAAAAGAAAAATATTTTTGAATCTTTGTTAATTTTTGATGCCAAACGTTAGTACTGATCCTTCCGACCCCAAAGAGGTATAAAAGGTTATATTCGGTGAAGTATTTTTAAAGATATAGCGTTTTTAAATGACAAATTTTCCACTTAAATTAGTCATAATTCTGCCAATTCTTGTCCGATTTTAAAACAATATAGTTTTTTAGAGTCCTGGGACTTAGTCCTGTCGAATTCAATTGGTTTTATTCAAATCTGAGTCATTGAAGATTTTTGAAATTTTTGAAATTTTTGCAATTTTTGCCCCACCCCCTTGACAAAACCCAAAAATAAATTTGATCGGTTGAAAATTGTGCTTAATAATCGATTTTTTCAATTTGTGGGGGTCAGGGGAGGAAATTGAAAAATCAAAAACAAACTTGTACAGCGTACGAACATAACGAATCTAGATTTCAAGTTTGGTTTCTCTAGCTCTTATAGTCTCTGAGAAACAGGCGTTCATACGGACGGACGGACGGATGGACGGACGGACAGACGGACAGGGCTAGATCAACTCGTCTTGTCGTCCTGATTCAGAATATATATACTTTATGGGGTCTCCGATGATTATTTCTATGTGTTACATTTTTTTGGATTTTGCATATTTCCAATAGCTCCGCTTTGCTCTTTTTTTACAAAAAGGCAAAGGGGCTAAAAATATAGTTAGATGTATTTAGTCCGTACGGATAGTAACTATCACGAGACAAACCACTAAGTGAGTACGTAGATTGAAAGAAATCAGCAAATAAATCGGCTGCCGCCTGATCAGAGTCTGCTGTCATGCCTTCATAACTAACCGAGTTAGGAAAAACATTTGCTTTACGCTTTGAATTAACAAAGCTAAAGAATTGTTTTGGATTTTGCCGGAATTGTAAACGGCAACGAGATAAATAATCATTGTAACAACGCGTGTTACACGAAACAAAATTTGTTTTAGCTATAACGTAACGAGAGAAATCAGAGATTCTACTCGTCGACTTAAATCTTTTATAATATCGAGATTTGACATTTTTAAGTGTTGCTAATTCTTTAGTAAACCATGGCGGTCTATTCGTCCTCTTTTGGGAGACTAAAGGAACACATTTATCAAAAAGAATGTTTAAAATATTATAAAAGATTTACGTGGCCTCATTAATATCGCAAGAATAGAATAATTGAGACTAGTTAGTCTCATAAAGTAAAGAATTAAGTTAGATTGCATTCACAAACCTGCTTTAACTCCCGCAGTGCTTCCTCATCGTATTTGAAATATATCGTGTATCGCACTTTCTCCCGGAACAGCAGGAATGAGAGAGAGAACTGTGCCTGCTTCAAAACTATTTGATTCCTAAAACAGTTGAGCGGCTTATCAGTGGTCTCGACTGAGTAGGTCAGCAATAGTTCACTATAAATGGTAGCTACATTGCTTTCTATCTCATTTTAAAGAGTATTTATTCGTCGATAATTGCTTTTCATCTTTTAATTATCGCATTAGGATTTCTATCTTAAACTGCAAAAATTAAGGGGTGGTATTTCCTCTTGTTGCTAATTCCTAACTCAGAATCTAAGAAAAAATGTTAGAAGGCCATAGTTGAGTGCACCCGACTACGAGAACTCCTTTGCCTACAAACACAGGCACTTTAAACCATTGCGCTCGCCTTTTAGCCAAACCGCATTCCATCACGAGATACTTAATGTTTAATAACTACCGTGTTTAACCCCTTTGCCTTTTTGTAAAAAATTAGCAAAACGGAGCTATTGGAAATGTGCAAAATCGACAAGTATGTAGTAGAAATAATCATCGGAGACCCCATAAAGTATATATATTATGAATCAGGACGACAAGACGAGTCGATCTAGCCCTGTCCGTCCGTCAGTCTGTCCGTCCGTCTGTCCGTCCGTATGAACGCCTGTTTCTCAGAGACTATAAGAGCTAGAGCAACCAAATTTTAAACCTAGATTTGTTATTTTCATACGCTATACGAGTTTGTTTTAGAATTTTGAATTTCCTCCCCTGATCAACGCAAATCGAAAAAAAAAGTTTTTTAAACACAATTTTTAGCCGAATGAATTTTTTTTGACACATATCATAATTAGACCATTCTCGATCTATGTTGTGAATCTGGGTAAGATTGATCAAAAAACTCGGAAGCTATACGTCATTAAAAGTGGCATTAAGGGGTCCGGGGGGCTTAGTAGTGCGCGCAAAATAAGAGCTAGAGCAAAGAAATTTCGAATATAGATTCGCTATGTTCGTACGCTATACGAATTTATTTAGATTTTTGAATTTCCTCCTTTGACGCCCGCAATTCGAAAAAATCGATTATTAAGCACAATTTTCAACCGATCAAATTCTTTTTTGCACACGTATTAATTAGTCTATTCCTGATCTACGTTGTCAATTTCGTTAAGATTAAACGATACACACGGAAGTTATACAACATTAAGTACCGCGTTATGGAGCGTGGGCGGCTAACAGGCGCGCGCAATGGCCAAGTACGTGAAGAACTGTGTGTATGTGTAAATAAGTGTGTGTATGGCTGTGTATGTAGGGTACACTCGACTACAGATTTCTTACTTGTTTTTAGATGGTAAAGGACGCAGAAACTTGCACTTTACAAAAGCGTAGTGCGGCATCCCAAAAATTAGATTTTTTTTTATTTATTTATTTTCTAGCATAAACTTAAAACTAGTAAACTAGCTTATGATTACTTAGCATGGCTTCTATAGGTCCTCAGCTAAATATTTACATCTTATCTTGTGCTAGTATTATATACAATGTAGTAGAGAATATATGATAAGAAATTTTTCTATGGTTCGAATCTTATCCGTATTTTTATGGGGTCTTTGTTTTGAATGGCTTGTGGACACAGGTTTTAGAAGGTTGGACAGTCAGTGAGTAAGTATGTGAAGGAGAAGTTTGAGTTGGGTGAAGAATAGCTAGGTGGGTTATTTAAGTATGTCCGAGACGTTGTCGGGAGAATTTTGTTTGTAAGTACCTAGAAATATTGTCTTCTATTGATCGAGAGAGATCTTCTGTGGTTAGGTGTAGGGAGTTTAGATGTTAGTACCATGTGGAAGCGGCTTCTATTTTTCAAAAGGCATAGCGGAACTAATTGATTTGTGCAAAATCCAAAAGCATGTAACAGGTAGAAATATTCATCGGAGACCCCATAAAGTATTTATATTCTAAATCAGGATTTAGCCCTGTCCGTCTGTCTGTCTGTCTGTCCGTCTGTCAGTCCGTCCGTCTGTATGAACGCATGTTTCTCAGAGACTATAAATTAAAGAGCAGCCAAACTTGGAGTCTAGATTCGGTAGGTTCGTAGGTTATACGAGTTTTTTTTTAGATTTTCGAATTCCCTCCGCTGACCACCGCATTTCGATTATAAGGCACAATTTTCAAGAGTTCAAATTTATTTTTGGCACATATATTAATTAGAGCATTCTTGATCTATGTTGTCAATTTTGTTAAGATTGAATAATAAACATTACATTAAGTATCGCTCAATAGAGCGCGGGGGCTAAATAGCGCGCGGAATGGCTTAAAGTACGTGGAGTGTATGTGTGTGTATAGCTGTATATGTAGACCAAGGGGTTTTCGTATTCGGGTACACTCGACTTCAGTTTTCTTACTTGTTTAATATAAGTTTATTTTTCATTAATTTTATGGTGTCAGTGATGTTTAAGTTATTGGTGTATAGCAGAGGAAAGCTTAGGGCAATTTTAGCTTGAGTCTCCTTGAATGTTTTGGTAACCAGGTACCCACAGTATCTTTATATTTGGGTGTTGTGCTAGCTAGAATCATCCAAAAAAAAAAAAGTTAAAGTTATTGATATTATTGATGGATTTGAGAAATGATAGGGAGTCGGAGCATATAATGTATATTCTTTTATGGTTTAATAAGCCTCATGGCTTTATAAATTGCAATCAGTTCGGTAGAGTAGATGGAGGTAATATTCATGAGGATGCCTCTTTTGATGCATTGGTCTGCGTTTGTTATGGCGTAGAGGTTTTGGAGCCATCGGTGTAAATGAATTTGTGATCAGGTTAGAAATTTGTAATTTTTGCAAGTGGAGTTCATTATTATTTAGGAAGCTGAGTTGTAGCAATATGGAGTCTGTGGGGAATTCCCAGGTAGGGTTCGATGGTATAGTGTCGGGTAAGAAATTGATTGACGAATTGAGAATGGATTGGATCTTTTTGAGGTATGAAATGGGGGTTCTCCCGTAGAATACCAGGCCGTAGTCTATTTTTCACAGGATAGTAGTTTTAAGTACGTTTACTAACGTATAGGTGATGCAGTTAAATATGTTACTGGAATGACATTGAGAATGTTGAGTATTTTATTTAAAAAGGTTAGAAGATGTTTTATGTGATCGTTTCATTTGTGATTTTTGTTCATTGTTATGCCCAGGATTTTAAGTGTTTGTTAATAGTGCGTTGGGAATGGTAGTTTGAATAGAGCATTAATAATAGTGCGTCCTGCAAATATGTAATTGCTTACATTTATTGGTGAAAAGAGATGCCCCTGAGAAGGACCACCAGTCGTTTAAAAATAGGGGGTTGAGGTTGAGTTTGAGATTTGTCTGATATTTATGGAATTTCACGATGATGTGGAAGAAGAAGCTTTAGAGGAGGGGTGGCATATAATCTTTCTATTTGTCATAAAATTTATGATGTTTTTATAAATTTTAGGACCAATGTTCCATTCTTGGAGATGTGTGGTTATGGCGTGAAGACCAGTACGATCGAATGCTTTGGAGAAGTCAAGTGAAACAATGAATGTGTTTTTGGTGGGGGGTGATTCAGTTATAAAATGATCTAATTAGATTGCCTTTTATAAAGCCATTTTGGTTACGGTGGATGAGTTTCTTTTTGTTGACGATTACCATAATCGGTTTGCTATGATTTTGTCGAGCAGTTTACTTATGCAGAGGCTTAGGGCTATTAGGCGGTAGGAATTGATGTCGGTTTTATTTGCAATTGGTTTTAGGATAGGGATGGTGAGGCTGCTTTTGTAGTTCTGGGGAATATATGAATTGAGAATATGGTTGAAGTGTTTGAGTATTCTGTTTTGGAATATTGGTGTTGCTTTTTGGTTTAAAAGGTAGAAAATTCTATCTAGGCCAGAAGTGCGTCCTTTGGGAGTCTTTAACGCGGATATGAGTTCTAATTTGCTGATGCCATTTTCAATTTATTGGGCTGAGAAGGATGGGGATTAGGTGGAGCGGGATGTGGAGTTTTTGGATTGGATGCAGTTTGAAGGAAAGTTATTATTGTCAGCTTGTACGCAAAGAGGCTACAGATTGCTTGTCATTTGTTAGAAAATTATTTTCAGGGTTAATTATAGTGTGAATACGGTTTGTGTTATTTAAGCCACAGAAACGTCTACTGTTAGACCGGCTATGGAAGTTCGTTTGGACAATTTTAGCTTTCTTCTAAAGAGAGCCTTAGCCTTGTATTTTAATAAAATTTCAAGGCTTATTGATTTTTTTAAGGGTTTGCCATGATTGCATTTTAAGCCCCTATGCCTTTTTGTAAAAAAGAAGCAAAGAGCTATTGGAAATGTGCAAAATCCAAAAGTATGTAACACATAGAAATAATCATCGGAGACCCCATAAAGTATATATTAGGATGTTTGGTAATGACATACCGGTTTCTTTATTGATTTTTGACGATTATTTTAACATAGTTACCATTGTCCGATTTAAGTGCTATATGTACCGTTGTCTTCGATTATTTGCTGCCATTTTGATGGTAATTTGTATATGCCTCTTCTGAAAAAGTCTTTGTCTCTATTGGCAAAAAACTCGGCATATTTCACAAGCCTCCTTTGAACTCAATTTCTGCCCATCGAAAAAATTTTGCACGTTGTCATGTTGGAACACAATGCCCTTACGATTCACCATGGCTGGCCGCTTCTGTTCAAGTGCAATCTTCAATCGCTCCAGTTGTTGACAGTAGAGGTCAGAATTGATGGTTTGGCCATAAGGCAGCACTTCATAATGGATAATTCCTCAGATATCCCACCATACACTCACCAAAACCTTCCGAGTCGTCAATCCTGGCTTTGCCATCGTTTGAGCCGACTCACCGTGCTTCGACCAGGATCTTTTACGCTTGGTGTTGTCATATGTGATCCATTTTTCATCGCCAGTGACCAACCGATCCAGAAATGAGTCGAGTTTATTACGGTGCATTAGATATTTGCAGATTGAGACACGGTCCAAAAGGTTCATTTGAGATAACTTATGAGGCACCCATACATCGAGCTTTTTTAACAACTTTTTCGACTTCAAATGCCTATGGACGGTTTCCGTGCTTAGTTGGAGCTCCTCTGCGATGCTTCTAATAGTCACATGACGATCTCGATCCACTATTTCCATGATTTTATCCGTATCAACGGTCACTGGTCGTCCGGCGGGCTTGGGTGTTTAGGTGACAAAATTACCACTTCGGAATCGCCTGAATCACTGTTCTGCAGTTTGATAGTTTGTTGTCTCCTAAGACAGAAATAATCTGTCTGCGAGATTCCGCAGCAATTTTTCCTTCTGCGAAATAAAATTTCAAAATTGTGCGAATTTCAGCGTTTGTGAACTCCATTTCGATCGATTGTAATTTTTAGGCGCTGAAACCGATGTAAACAAACTATACGTCATTTAAAAGGTGTTGCCATGACCTATCCAACGATATGCAGCGTTGCCAGACACGATTCCATGTGACTTCACAAGCGAAGCGCGAAATTTGAATGCAAAAACCGGTATGTCATTACCAAACAAAAAACGATTAATAAGCACAATTTTCAACCGATCAAAGAAAAATAAATTTGATCGGTTAAAAATTGTACCTTATAATCGATTTTTTTAAATTGCGGGGGTCAGGGGAGGAAATTCGAAAATCTAAAATAAACTCGTATAGCGTGCGAACATAACGAATCTAGATTCCAAATTTCGTTGCTCTAGCTCTTATTTTGCGCGCACTACTATACCACCCCGGGACCCATAACGCCACTTTTGATGATGTATAACTTCCGAGTTTTTAAATCAATCTTCCCCAGATTCACAACATAGATCAAGAGTGGTCTAAGTATGATGTGTGCCAAAAATAAATTTGATCGGTTGAAAATTATGCTTAATAATCGTTTTTTTCGAATTGTGGGGGTCAGGGGAGGAAATTCAAAAATCAAAAACAAACTCGTATAAACTACGAACATAACGTATCTAAGCTTAAAGTTTGGTTGCTCTAGCTCTTATAGTATCTGAGAAACAGGCGTTCATACAGACGGACAGACGGACAGACGGTCAGATGGACAGACGGACAGACAGACAGACGGACAGGGCTAGATCAACTCGTCTTGTCGTCCTGATTCAGAATATATATACTTTATGGGATCTCCCATAATCATTTCTATGCGTTACATACTTTTCGATTTTGCACATTTCCAATAGCTCCACTTTGCTTATTTTTTACAAAAAGGCAAAGGGGCTAAAAAGGATAGGAGTATTGGGAATTGGTCGCTAACATGGAAATTATTAATTATGGACCATTTAGCATCAATTGCTAATTCGGGGGAACAAAATGATAGGTCGATGTGAATTAATGTGTTGTGTGTGGAGAAGTGGGTTGGTGATTTATCGTTGAGTATAATTAAGTTTGAGTTGTTGAGGAAGGATTGAAGAATAGTTCCTCTTCTATTGTAAGCAGGTGGACCCGAGCTAGTGCCTAGCTGTTAAAATCACCTAATATAAGTTTAGTTTGGTGCTGATTCAGGATAGATCAGTACTTGAGAATTTCTTAGAGGGAGGAATGTAAACTGATATAATTTTAAATTTTTTTACTGATTGGATTTCAACACATGAAGCATCTTTTTTCTTGAATAGAGGAATTTTTTTTGATTGGATTGATGTATGGATCAGAACGGCAATGCCTCCGAAAGAGTTAAAATACCTATGCGAGAGTAGCCAGTAGTTGGTTAACATTGAAATATTGTTTGGGTTTGTTATATGTGTTTATATGGTTCGTGATTTTTAATTATTAGTTGTAATTCACAGTAGTTTGTAGAATATCTTATTTTGTTCCATTGAACAATCCTGAGGGTCATACTGGCTGGAATGTTTTGGTTAGTTAGGTAGTTGAGTTGGAACCGTGCATGTATTGAGATAATGCAAGATATTACTTGGCAGGGAGTTCGCTCTTGGTATTATCGTAGAGCTGTTATGTATTGGCCACGGAGTATTGAAGGTGTTTTTTTTGGACTTGCCAAGGCAAAGTACATTCTGCGTGTGTGCTCTGGATTGTGAGGTAGCCGGAAGTTACAATCTCTAGAAGACTTTGGCCTTAAGGCGCTAAAAACGATAAAAAATGGTTAAGTTAGTGCAACTTAACCTAAATCATTGCAGGGCGACTCAAGATCTGCTGGAGCAGACAGTCCTCGAAGAAAGGATAGACTTCGCTATAATATGAGAACAGTACACGACCAAACACGAGGACATCTGGCACGCAAATACTGATGGGAACGCAGCTATATGGAGTTGTGGCCAACCACCGGGCCAGCTGTCACGCCGAGCTACGGGTAGGGGGTATGTAAGAGCTGATTGTGACGGAGTCACAAGATATAGCTGCTATATAGCCCCAGCCCCTGAACGAATTTGAAGTCATCATACAAAATATTGCCCATGATGCGCGTGACAAGAGCCCCTGCATAATATCTGGCTACTTCAACGCTTGGGCAACGAACTGGGGAAGTAGCAGAGCGACAAAGCGTGGCACAGCACTGCTAGATGCATTTGCCACACTAGCCGTCTGCTTGCTGAACACCGGCGGCCAGAGCACGTATTGGTATTGCGGCGCAGGACGAAAGTCGATTATTGATCTGACTTTTGCAAGCCCGGCTATTGCGAGAATAACCAAGTGGCAAGCCTCAGAAGCATACACGCAAAGCGACCACTTCGCCATCCTCATGGAGACCACTAATTGCATGCAGGGAAGCTGCGCTACCAGGCATACAGGCTACAAGGATTCAAACGTTAAACGCCGAGCTGCTACTAGACTGTATTGCCAATAATAGAGTCAGCGGCGAGCCAATGACAGTGCAGATCAATTAGCAGCATTGGTCAAGGCTGCATGTGACATGGCGATGAGGCGATCGTGCAGTGGAAGGAACACGAGGCAGCCAGTTTTTTGGTGGAACCAATCCATAGGCGAAGCTCGCAAAGAATGTTTAGCTGCTAGAAGACGTAGCCAAAGAGCAAGAGGAAGTTCCAGCTTTGACATGCACACACAAGCGTACAAAACTAAAAGGAAAATGCTCAAGGAACAAATAAAAGGCCGCAAAGCAATATGCTTTAGAGACCTCTGCAACGCTGCCGACGCACAGCCATTCGGATTGGCAGACAGCCAACTCCAAAATGGCCAGATATGCTGGAAAATATAGTGCAAACACTATTTCGCAGCCAGATAGCCAACAATGCAGAACACACATACGACTACAACCAATTGGAGACCATAGAGCCGATCACAAGTGCCGATGTGATAGAAATAGCAGCCAAATTAAACAAGTAAGAAGTCTGTAGTCGAGTGTACCCGAATACGAGAGCCCCTTTGCCTACATATATAGCTATACACACAGTTCTACACGTACTTAGCCATTGCTCCTTTTAGCCGCCCGCGCTCTATAGCGCGGTGCCTAATGTTGTATAACTTCCGTGTTTATTATTTAATCTTAACGAAATTTACAACGAAGATCAGGAAAAGTCTTATTAGTACGGTTGAAAATTGTGTCTTATAATCGATTTTTTCGATTTGCGGGGGTCAGGGGAGGAAATTCAAAAATCAAAAACAAACTTGTACAGCGTACGAAAGTGATAAGTCTAGGTTTAAAATTTGGTTGCTCTAGCTCTTATAGTCTCTGAGAAACAGGCGTTCATACGGACGGACGGACGGACGGACGGACGGATGGACGGACGGACGGATGGACGGACGGACGGATGGACGGACGGACGGATGGACGGACGGACGGATGGACGGACGGACGGACGGACGGACGGACGGACGGACGGATGGACGGACGGACGGATGGACGGACGGACGGACGGACGGACGGACGGACGGACGGACAGACAGACAGACGGACAGGGCTAGATCAACTCGTCTTGTCGTCCTGATTCAGAATATATATACTTTATGGGGTCTCCGATGATTAATTCTATGTGTTACATACCTTTGGATTTTGCACATTTCCAATAGCTCCACTTTGCTTCATTTTTACAAAAAGGCAAATGGGCTAAAAACGACAAAGCACCTGGACCTGACAACATATCAAACCGTGCGCTGAAATTAATAATTGCCGCACGTCCAGACCTGTTTGTAGAAACCTTCATTCGGTGCCTACTTGAAGGTGTGGTACCAAATAGGTGGAAGGTTCAGAAACTGGTGCTCATACCAAAGCCAGGGAAGGACCTTGAGAACCCCTCATCATACCGCCCGTTATGCATGAGGAGAGGACAGCACCAACACATAGTAACTGCAGGAGTACCACAAGGATCAGTACTCGGGCCTCTTCTATGGAACGTCTTGTACGATGACGTATTGCGGCTAAGCCTACCGGATAGAGTGCCAGTAGACCGGATTTGCCGATGACATCGCACTGGTGACTTTGGCTAAGATGCTCAAAAACATCACCACAAAATGCGACTCAGCGATCGTCACGATCATACAGTCGATGAACGAGAACGGACCTAGTTTGGCAGAACAAAAAACGAAAGCAGTCCTGGTTAGCAGCCGCAAGAAAGTAGAAACGGCTACTATGCGAGTGGGCTCTACGTCGATCTCTTCAAAACCAGCAATCAAGTACCTGGGTGTGATGCTGGACCATCGACTTACATACAAACATCATTTGGAATATGCCGGCAGGAAAGCGGAGGTTGCAACTGTCGCCATAAGCAGAATGCTAGCAAGCACGAATGGCCCAAAACAAGCAAGCAGGCGATTCATAGCTGAGATCGACACTCTTGTATAGTTGCGAAGTATGGGCTGTGGCCATGGAAGTTCCATTTTACGGAAGGAGCTGCAGATCAACATGCAGACGATGCGCCCCTAGGGTCGCCTGCTGCTAACGAACTGTACCCGAGGATACGGCGCTAGTGGTAGCCGGCATGATCCAACTGCAGCTACTAACAACTCGACCGCAAACCGGTACAATAGGTAGATCACACCTGCGACTGGAAACTGTAAACAGATGGCAACAAATATGGAGTGGTGCATCTAGTGACAAATGGACCAGGAGGATCATACCAAATCTAGTCCCCTGGATACTATACTGCCCAACTCATGACGGGTCATGGCTGCTTCAGAAGCTACCTGTACCGTTTCAAGCTGGAGAGTAGCCCACTGTGGCGACGTAATTGAAGATGCTGAGCATGCCTTTTTCCAATGCCCACTATACGAAGGTATACGGGCCCAATATGGACAGCTGACCCCAGAAAATACAGTTGGCAAAATGCTTGGCAGCCAAGAAGATTGGGATGCAGTTGCCAACATTGCGGCAACAATAACGAAGGACTTGCGCCGCAGAGAAAGAATGCACCGATCAGAGGAACTGTTGGTGTAATGTCAACAAACACAATTCTTCCTCCACTCCCCACCAGATCATGAAGAATAGCCTGACGGCAGTCACGTGGCCTGCCTGCATGTAATTTCCTCCTCTGACCCACGCAATTTGAAAAAAAAAACGATTATTAAGCATAATTTTTACCCGGTATTTCTAATTGGTATAAGTCATAATTGGATCCTTTTTGATCTATGTTGTGAGTTTCGATAAGATTGAACAAAAAACACGGAAATTATACAACATTAAGTTCCGCGATATAGAGCGCGAGGGGCTAAGACACGCGCACAATGGCTAGGTACGTGTGCAACTGTGTGTATGTGTGAGTATGTGTGTGTATGGCTGTATATGTAGGCAAAGGGGCTCTCGTAGTCGGGTACACTCGAGCAATAAAAAAGAGCATAGCGGAGCTATTGGAAATGTGCAAATTCCAAAATTATGTAACACATAGAAATAATCATCGGAGACCCCATAAAGTATATATATTCTGAGTCAGGACGACAAGACGAGTTGATCTAGCCATGTTCGTCTGTCCGTCTGCCGTCTGTCCGTCGTAAGCTAGACCAGTTTGTTTTAGATTTTTAATTTCCTCCCCTGACCACCGCAATTTGAAAAAAAAAAAACGATTTTTAACCACAATTTTCAACCAATTATTTTTATTTTCTGCACACATCATAATTAGACCATTCTCGATCTACGTTGTGAATTTCGTTAAGATTGAACAGTAAACACGTAAGTAATACAACTTTAAGTATCGCGCTATAGAACGCGGTGAGCTTAAGGGCGCGCGCAATGGCTAAGTACGTATTCAACTGTGTGTGTAGGCAAAGGGGCTCTCGTAGTCGGGTACACTCAACTACACACTTCTTACTTGTTTATTTTTTTTAAAACTCATTGTTATTGCCTCCCAAAACTTTGACAAACCCATTTCTGACATTCATTTCTTTGCAGTGCACCTTGCTCTAAATATTATCAGCAAAAAAAAAAAATCTATTTCCACACTAAGTGACGGTAATATTCTGCTTTGGGTTAACTCCAAGCAAGTCGGTGAAAAATTTATTGCTGTTACCTATTTCCCCGAAATATGCGACATCGTTCGCAACATTCATGAAACGCTAAATTTCTTCAAAAGCACTATTTATGCGCCATATCTTAACTTCATTCACGATAAGGAAATTATTGACGAATTAAAAACGCTAAATTTTCACTCCATCTTCAGGTTCTCTCGGTGTAATATTAGTCACATTCGACTCTTATGATTTACCAAGTAAATTAGATATATCTTGGCACTCAGTCAAGGTTAGGGAATATATACCTAACCCAACTTCTAAGTCATACTGCAAAGCATTGTAAAAACACAGACATGTGTTTCTTGCAACTTGCCCACCTCCCAGAACCCTGCTCCCGCACCTTCTGTAACGGCGAAAACTCCGCCTCTTCCCCTTCATAACCAAAAAATATGAACACCAAAGAGAGCTGTTAAAAATAAAAACTACAAATAAATAATGCAGCATGCGTGAAGCACGCATTTTAATAAAGCAACAACCAGCGAAATCCAGCAACAATTCGACTACAACTTACGCTGAAACAGCAGCTAACCTCACAGTCACAGCCTCCACGGCAAGTAACACCAACAACTATCCACAAACGGTAAATTGCTTTAAGCAAAAAACCCACTCTGTGACACACCGGTCCTCCCAGGTAGTATCATCTGTCTCTAACTATACCCCTAAAACAACAAACGGTAAAGAATTCAATCTAGTCAATACGAATAAATTATCTGCTCTCATTTCAGAATCATATGATTCTTTTAAAAACTAAACCAAAACACAAAAACTACACCGAACGATAAAAACGGTTTAAAAATCATAAGCTTCCTCAAATCAAATCCGATTCGAATTCATCAATAGATGATTTGAGCTCTTAGTCAGTAAAATATAGCTGTCATTTCTCCATTATAAATATATATATTCGTTCTACCCAAGCTTTTACCCACAGCGAAATCTCTGGTGCACTTAACCTAGTCACTGGCCCTATGATTATAGTTGGAAATGTTAACGCTTGGAGCCCTCTCTGGGGTTCCCCCAAAGGAAATCCCGTGAAAAGAATCTGGAATGTGCAATAGCCTTATTATCCTTAACAATCGATCTCCCACCTACATCTCAACAAACAATTCCCTAACCCATGTAGACACTTCCTTAATATCTCCACACACAGAAGAACCTTCCTGGCCGTCAATCCAGGCTTGGCCACCGTCTGGGCCGCTTCACCGCTTTTCGACCACGACCGTTTGCGCCTTACGTTGTCGTAAGTGACCCACTCATCGCCAGTCATCATACGCTTCAAAAACGTGTCGATTTTGTTGCGATTCAGAAGCGATTCGCATGCGGCGAAACGGTAAAAGACGTCAACTTGTGTGGCACCCATACATCGACCTTCTTAGTGACTCCAAGCTTCTTTAAATGGTTTATAACGGTTTGATGACTCATGCCCAGCTCTTGACCGATGCTACGGCTGCTAATATGCCGGTCTCTTTCGACCCACTCAGCGATTTTATCGCAATCTTCAACCATCTCTACACCAGTACGAAAACGTTGAAACCATCGTTGTGCGGTGGAAATGGAAACTGTATTGGGTCCATAAACTGCACAAATTTTATTGGCGGCATTAGTTGCATTTTTGCCTTTATCGTAGTAGTACTGTATTTTGCTCCATGTTTGCGACGATATAACTAATGAACGACTAAACAAAAACAAAAATCAATCAAACACGTGTTAGCGCGCGTGTTCCTAAAAGGTATAGCATGGCCCGATGCGAGGAATAAAACTAGAACTAATCCGCTTGCAGCGACATCTAGAGAAAATACCGCAAGTCTTTTTTGACTAATATATATTTTGTGGGGTGTTCAATGATTATTTCTATCTGTTACATACTTTTCGATTTTGTACAAATCCATTAGTTCCGCTTTGCTTTTTTTTCAAAAGGCAAAGGCGTTAAAAATATAGACACTATCAGAAAAAAATATGCAGATATCCTTTAAGACCTGGATCTGTGGGGTACCTCTTCGGGTGCCACACTAGCAATAGACAAATCACATATATGCCGGAAACATCACTGTACTTTCCTTGATACAGTCTTTAAGAACTATAGCATAATAACGGTATAGAAAACAAATATTTTAGGAATAACCTTTGACTCTAACCTTCTGCTCAACCATCATTGTAATAACCTCAGTAAAGAGCTAGATTCCCGTGTGAATATAATTAAATTCTTTACTTCAAAATACACCTACATTCACATTAACACCCTTATCCACATCATCCGTCCCCTAATGCTTTCTAAGATCGATTATGGCCTACCCATCTACGGTTTAACTACCTAGGCCCACATAAAAAAGATACAGACACCATACCACGGACGCATACGTCAAGCTATAAACACGTTCTCCACTTCTCCTTATCTATGCATTTATTATCATTTATTTACAATTTTCATTTTTTACAGTTATCATTTTTTACATTTTTCGTTTTTTAGCCCGTTAGCCAAAAAAAAGAGCAAAGCGGAGCTAATGGATATGTGCAAAATAGAAATAGTCATGTAAAGAATATATATTTTTGATCAGGACGACAAGAATAGTTGATCTAGCCATGTCCGTCTGTCTGTCAGTCCGTCTGTAAGAACGCCTGTTTATCAGAGAGTATAAGAGCTACAGACTATAAGAACAACTATTCGTTGTTTTTGTACGCTAGACCAGTTTGCTTTTAATTTTTTAATTTCCTCCCCTGACCGCCGCAATTCGAACAAAACGATTATTTAGCACAATTTTCAACTGATTATTTCTGACATTCATTTCTTTGCAGTGCACCTTGCTCTAAATATTATCAGCAAAAAAAAAAAATCAATTTCCACACTAAGTGACGGTAATATTCTGCTTTGGGTTAACTCCAAGCAAATCGGTGAAAAATTTATTGCTGTTACCTATTTCCCCGAAATATGCGACATCGTTCGCAACATTCATGAAACGCTAAATTTCTTCAAAAGCACTATTTATGCGCCATATCTTAACTTCATTCACGATAAGGAAATTATTGACGAATTAAAAACGCTAAATTTTCACTCCATCTTCAGGTTCTCTCGGTGTAATATTAGTCACATTCGACTCTTATGATTTACCAAGTAAATTAGATATATCTTGGCACTCAGTCAAGGTTAGGGAATATATACCTAACCCAACTTCTAAGTCATACTGCAAAGCATTGTAAAAACACAGACATGTGTTTCTTGCAACTTGCCCACCTCCCAGAACCCTGCTCCCGCACCTTCTGTAACGGCGAAAACTCCGCCTCTTCCCCTTCATAACCAAAAAATATGAACACCAAAGAGAGCTGTTAAAAATAAAAACTACAAATAAATAATGCAGCATGCGTGAAGCACGCATTTTAATAAAGCAACAACCAGCGAAATCCAGCAACAATTCGACTACAACTTACGCTGAAACAGCAGCTAACCTCACAGTCACAGCCTCCACGGCAAGTAACACCAACAACTATCCACAAACGGTAAATTGCTTTAAGCAAAAAACCCACTCTGTGACACACCGGTCCTCCCAGGTAGTATCATCTGTCTCTAACTATACCCCTAAAACAACAAACGGTAAAGAATTCAATCTAGTCAATACGAATAAATTATCTGCTCTCATTTCAGAATCATATGATTCTTTTAAAAACTAAACCAAAACACAAAAACTACACCGAACGATAAAAACGGTTTAAAAATCATAAGCTTCCTCAAATCAAATCCGATTTGAATTCATCAATAGATGATTTGAGCTCTTAGTCAGTAAAATATAGCTGTCATTTCTCCATTATAAAAATATATATTCGTTCTACCCAAGCTTTTACCCACAGCGAAATCTCTGGTGCACTTAACCTAGTCACTGGCCCTATGATTATAGTTGGAAATGTTAACGCTAGGAGCCCTCTCTGGGGTTCCCCCAAAGGAAATCCCGTGAAAAGAATCTGGAATGTGCAATAGCCTTATTATCCTTAACAATCGATCTCCCACCTACATCTCAACAAACAATTCCCTAACCCATGTAGACACTTCCTTAATATCTCCACACACAGAAGAACCTTCCTGGCCGTCAATCCAGGCTTGGCCACCGTCTGGGCCGCTTCACCGCTTTTCGACCACGACCGTTTGCGCCTTACGTTGTCGTAAGTGACCCACTCATCGCCAGTCATCATACGCTTCAAAAACGTGTCGATTTTGTTGCGATTCAGAAGCGATTCGCATGCGGCGAAACGGTAAAAGACGTCAACTTGTGTGGCACCCATACATCGACCTTCTTAGTGACTCCAAGCTTCTTTAAATGGTTTATAACGGTTTGATGACTCATGCCCAGCTCTTGACCGATGCTACGGCTGCTAATATGCCGGTCTCTTTCGACCCACTCAGCGATTTTATCGCAATCTTCAACCATCTCTACACCAGTACGAAAACGTTGAAACCATCGTTGTGCGGTGGAAATGGAAACTGTATTGGGTCCATAAACTGCACAAATTTTATTGGCGGCATTAGTTGCATTTTTGCCTTTATCGTAGTAGTACTGTATTTTGCTCCATGTTTGCGACGATATAACTAATGAACGACTAAACAAAAACAAAAATCAATCAAACACGTGTTAGCGCGCGTGTTCCTAAAAGGTATAGCATGGCCCGATGCGAGGAATAAAACTAGAACTAATCCGCTTGCAGCGACATCTAGAGAAAATACCGCAAGTCTTTTTTGACTAATATATATTTTGTGGGGTGTTCAATGATTATTTCTATCTGTTACATACTTTTCGATTTTGTACAAATCCATTAGTTCCGCTTTGCTTTTTTTTCAAAAGGCAAAGGCGTTAAAAATATAGA
>JBAMBS010000584.1:0-12681 GCA_037044455.1 Zygothrica quintamaculata
TTTTACTTCTTGATCTAAAATTTACTGTTATTCTCCACCGCTTGCATTCCCGAACAACACTAATGATCTTTGTGCTGCGTTTGGTTTGGTTCGGGGGTGTGTGTTTGAGAAGATTTACTGCAATGCGAGCATACCTATGTTGGGGTAAACGTGCACTAGCGTCATTTATCAGAGAACGTAAACCTTTTCTTGTGCAGCTCTTACCCGAGCATTATACAGTTAGGTGATCTAGTCGGAATGTTGCGGTGCTGTATACATCCCTTGGCTTGTGTGTCTCCTATTAAGATTTTCGGATGTGTACCGCCTTATGTTTTCTCCAATGACAATGTGGCTTAGCATAGTCAACTATGGGTGCCTCAATCTATACTTAAACTAATGTGCGTGGTGACGCTGGCGGTGAGGTGTGATACCATCACACGGTCAATGCGGCGGGTGTTTATCCGGAAGAACTGCCCCTCCTCACGACGCAACCAGCGCCCTGGGCGTATGTCATTTCCTCTGATTGCGCCTTGCACTTGCCGATTGATGGCCTTTAGTAGATGACCCAGTAACGAACTGGCATACGCGGTTACTTTTCCTCATTGTGAATCTGTTGCATCAGCTCGGTCCATAGACACTAGTATCTGTTTGGAACATGAACTTTTACAAAAATTGGGATAGGCCATACTGGTTCTTCGGTAAGTAGCTCTTTCAAATTATTAAATGCTGCTTGTTATTCGTCACTCTTCGCCTTTTTGCCCTTTCTTAATAAGCTGATCGTGGTCTGTGTTATGGCAGCAAATTTACATACAAATCTGCGGTCCTATGATGCCAATCCAAGGCATCGCCGTAGTTCTTAAAAGTGGCAAGTGCGCTATTGTGATCTTTTCGGATCCGTGTGTATCCCTGATTCGCTGAACATATGTCCCAGATATACTAGGCTCCGGTGGAAGTTGAACTTCTTCATATTGAATTTCTAGTTGGCTTGCCTTATTCGCCGGAACACCTCACTTAACTGCTGGATGTGCGCGTCCACGATTGACCTGATAACTAAAATGTGTAAGTTATAATAAATGTTTTCCAGTAGCTACTTTTTAACCCCTTTGCCTTTAAGAAAGGTTATGCCTTTAATGGAGTTAATGGAAATGTGTTAAATTGTAAAGTATATAACAGGTAGAAATAATCATCTGAGACCCCATAAAGTATATATATTCTTGACCAGGTCGACAAGACGAGTGGATCTAGCTATATCCGTCTGTCCGTCCGACCGTCTATCCATCTGCCAGTCTGTCTGTCTTTCCGTCCGTATGAACGCCTGGATCTCTTTTAATGAGCTAGAACCTTTCACATAATAATTAGACCATTCTTGATCTATGTTGTAAATAAGATGTTGTAAGGGTAAGATTGATCAAAAAGCTCGGAAGCTATACATCATTAAAAGTGGTGTTACGGAGCCCGGGGGGCTTAAGTGGTGCGTGCAAAATAAGAGCTAGAGCAATCAAATTTGAAATCTAAATTCTTAATGTTTGTACGCTTTACAAGTTTGTTTCAGATTTTCAAATATCCTCCCCTGACACCAGCAATTTGAAAAAATCGATTTCAAGGCACAATTATCAACTGTTCAAATTTATTTTTGGCACATATATAGTATATAAAGCATTATTCATCTACGTTGTGAATTTCGTTAAGATTGAAAAATAAACACGTAAGTTACAGAACATTAAGTATGGCGCAATAGATCGCGTGAGCTTAAAGGCTTAAAGTACGTGAAGAAATGTGTGTATGTGTGAGAATATGTGTGTATGGCTGTTTATGTTGGCAAAGGGGCTCTCGTAGTCGGGTACACTCGACTACAGACTTCTTACTTGTTTTTTTTTTTGTTTTTTTTTTGCTCTCGTTTTGTGTTTATTCATGCAGCTGTGGTAAATTGATATTATTTCGGTACTTATTATCGTTTGTACTTTGTGCATATTCTTTTTAGTTTTGTTGTTGTTGTATACGCTCTCTTAGTTACTAGTTGTTTTTTGTGTGATTTATGTTCACATTTTCGGCTGCAGTAGAAATTCAATATCAACTTATATTCCGTAAGTTTTGCTTTATTTTTGTTTTTGCTTTATTATTGCTATCTATTCTCCCTTTTTTTTCTCTTTCGTGCGCAGTACACTATTTTATAATCATGTTTGTCTGCTGTGCAAAAACTTGCAAATGCACTTTTGACATCAAAGCTGATGTTTTTGATTGTTGGCTGTGTAACAAGATAATACACATTAAGTGTGCTGGTTATACAGCCAGAATCAAAGACCTGATTGCTAATAATGCTTAGGTGGTGTTGCGAGTCTTGTCGTGAACCTGAATTAAACTTTCTAAAATTGAGGGTGACAAAACGTGGTTTTAATATCCTAAGAGTGGCGTTTATCAAACTGCATGAGGATTTCAAGAATTTGGATGATAATTTCCTTCCTTATTTCTTATCAAAATGTTAGAGGTCTTAAGTCAAAATTGTCTAAGCTTTACCTAGACAGTTTTTCATTTGACTCTAATATAATAATTTTCATCAAAACCTGGTTAAATACCAGACTTATATATACTTTGTAGTAGATACACCTGCTTTCGTCTAGACCGTTCTCTTCGCCTTGGTGGTGGCGTACTTATTGCTTTCCGTTCCAATCTTTCAGCCAAGTTAGTACTCATAGATAGTCCGTCAAATATTGAATTTGCAGCAGTAAATTCGTGTATTCCTCCTAACTCAGATTCCGCAATTTATTCTGAACATTTGTCCGTCATCTACTCTCTCTCGTCCGAGCTATACAGCAATGATTACTTGCTGACTTTTGTAGATTTTAATCTGCCAAATGTAGACTACTCACATAATCCTACCTAATGTTATGTCACCAGTAGTAGTTAATGAATTCGTTGAGTCACTATTAGGCTTATCAACTTGTCAGGTTAATCCTGTTCGCAATTGTATTGGGCGTTTACTGGACCTGGCTCTTGCATCAGACTCATCTCTTTAAAAACTGCAACTTTGAGAAACTTAATTCTCTACTTATGAGACTAACTGGTCTCAATTGTTCTCTTGTTGTGATATTAATAAGGCCACCGCAATTCGAAAAAATAGATTATTAAGCATAATTTTCAACCGATCGAATTTCTTTTTTGCACACATCATAAGACCATTCTTGATTAATTCTGACGTCACTTAGTCTAAGCCCTACACTAACTATTACATGGGTTCCATTGGAGCTGGCACGAGCTGGTACGTTTGTTACCCAATCGAACGACATTTCCTTTGGCTGTTGCTGTTGTTTCTGCGGCTGATGTTGATTTTGTACCGGTTTATGTTATTGTTGCCGTTTTGCCAATTGGAGGTGTAGTTGTTGCTGCACCGATTGCTATTGCATTGCTTGCAGTGATTGTTCTTGTGGCTGCATCTCCTGCACTCGTTTTAAAATTCGTCTACTTTTTTCTTGATATAATTTTTACTTCTTGATCTAAAATTTACTGTTATTATCCACCGCTTGCTCTTCCGAACAACACTAATGCTCTATGTGCTGCGTTTGGTTCGGATCGGGGGTGTGTGTGTAAAGATTTACTGCAATGCATTTATCAGAGAACATAAACCTTTTCTTGTGCAGCTCTTACCAGAGCATTATACAGTTTGGTGATCTGGTCGGAATGTTGCGGTGCTGTATACATCCCTTGGCTTGTGTGTCTCCTATTAAGATTTTCGGATGTGTACCGCTTAATGTTTTCTCCAATGACAATGTGGCTTAGCATAGTCGACTATGGGTGCCTCAATCTATACTTAACTTAATGTGCGTGGTGACACTGGCGGGAAGGTGTAATACCATCACACGGTCAATACGGCGGGTATTTATCCGGAACAACTACCCCTCCTCACGACGCAACCAGCGCCCTGGGCGTATGTCATTTCCTCTGATTGCGCCTTGCACTTGCCGATTGATGGCCTTTAGTAGATGACCCAGTAACGAACTGGCATACGCGATTACTTTTCCTCATTGTGAATCTGTTGCATCAGCTCGGTCCATAGACACTAGTATCTGTTTGGAACATGAACTTTTACAAAAATTGGGATGAGCCATACTGGTTCTTCGGTAAGTAGCTCTTTCAAATTATTAAATGCTGCTTGTTATTCGTCACTCTTCGCCTTTTTGCCCTTTCTTAATAAGCTGATCATGGTCTGTGTTATGGCAGCAAATTTACATACAAATCTGCGGTCCTATGATGCCAATCCAAGGCATCGCCGTAGTTCTTAAAAGTGGCAAGTGCGCTATTGTGATCTTTTCGGATCCGTGTGTATCCCTGATTCGCTGAACATATGTCCCAGATATACTAGGCTCCGGTGGAAGTTGAACTTCTTCATATTGAATTTCTAGTTGGCTTGCCTTATTCGCCGGAACACCTCACTTAACTGCTGGATGTGCGCGTCCACGATTGACCTGATAACTAAAATGTGTAAGTTATAATAAATGTTTTCCAGTAGCTACTTTTTAACCTCTTTGCCTTTAAGAAAGGTTATGCCTTTAATGGAGTTAATGGAAATGTGTTAAATTGTAAAGTATATAACAGGTAGAAATAATCATCTGAGACCCCATAAAGTATATATATTCTTGACCACGTCGACAAGACGAGTGGATCTAGCTATATCCGTCTGTCCGTCCGACCGTCTATCCATCTGCCAGTCTGTCTGTCTATCCGTCCGTATGAACGCCTGGATCTCTTTTAATGAGCTAGAACCTTTCACATAATAATTAGACCATTCTTGATCTATGTTGTAAATAAGATGTTGTAAGATTGATCAAAAAGCTCGGAAGCTATACATCATTAAAAGTGGTGTTACGGAGCCCGGGGGGCTTAAGTGGTGCGCGCAAAATAAGAGCTAGAGCAATCAAATTTGAAATCTAAGTTCTTAATGTTTGTACGCTTTACAAGTTTGTTTCAGATTTTCGAATTTCCTCCCCTGACACCAGCAATTTGAAAAAATCGATTTCAAGGCACAATTATCAACTGTTCAAATTTATTTTTGGCACATATGTAGTATTTAAAGCATTATTCATCTACGTTGTGAATTTCGTTAAGATTGAAAAATAAACACGTAAGTTACAGAACATTAAGTATGGCGCAATAGATCGCGTGAGCTTAAAGGCTTAAAGTACGTGAAGAAATGTGTGTATGTGTGAGAATATGTGTGTATGGCTGTTTATGTTGGCAAAGGGGCTCTCGTAGTCGGGTACACTCGACTACAGACTTCTTACTTGTTTTTTTTTTTGTTTTTTTTTTTGCTCTCGTTTTGTGTTTATTCATGCAGCTGTGGTAAATTGATATTATTTCGGTACTTATTATCGTTTGTACTTTGTGCATATTCTTTTTAGTTTTGTTGTTGTTGTATACGCTCTCTTAGTTACTAGTTGTTTTTTGTGTGATTTATGTTCACATTTTCGGCTGCAGTAGAAATTCAATATCAACTTATATTCCGTAAGTTTTGCTTTATTTTTGTTTTTGCTTTATTATTGCTATCTATTCTCCCTTTTTTTTCTCTTTCGTGCGCAGTACACTATTTTATAATCATGTTTGTCT
Organism: Zygothrica quintamaculata; assembly: GCA_037044455.1. Taxonomy (NCBI): domain Eukaryota; kingdom Metazoa; phylum Arthropoda; class Insecta; order Diptera; family Drosophilidae; genus Zygothrica; species Zygothrica quintamaculata. The sequence continues at coordinate 5,578 of JBAMBS010000584.1, forward strand.
GCTGTGCAAAAACTTGCAAATGCACTTTTGACATCAAAGCTGATGTTTTTGATTGTTGGCTGTGTAACAAGATAATACACATTAAGTGTGCTGGTTATACAGCCAGAATCAAAGACCTGATTGCTAATAATGTCTTAGGTGGTGTTGCGAGTCTTGTCGTGAACCTGAATTAAACTTTCTAAAAGTTCAGAGGGTGACAAAACGTGGTTTTAACTGCATGCAGGGATTTCAAGAATTTGGATGATAATTTTAATAACTTTAAACTTTCGCCCCAATCGTCTGAGCCAACGATAAATTTACCTTTTTCTTCTGGTTCAATAACTTTGCCTACCCCAATGCTAAGTCCGTTATCACCAGCAGCTGTTGTGAATAATAATAATAATAATAATAATAATTCAGTGCAGTTGATGAGTTGATGAGTTTTAGTTCCCCAATTCCTACAAATGTCAATAATATAGCGCATAATGCAATTTCTTCCGTTGCCAACAGCGTTACTATTTCTCCGCAAGATTACCTTCAGAATCTAAACCTTCCGTTAAGCCTCTTTCTTTCGACTTTGAGTTTAAAAAACTAAATATTTCGGTGGAGAAATTTGACTTTAATTTGTGTCATTTAGAATTATCGTTACGGCTGATGTTTTCAACTTACTCTGTTGCTAAACTTTCTGGCCCAATGATCTAATTATGAAAAAGTTTGTTCCCAAAAACCGTAATCGGCCTCCGATTGTGCTGCCACAAATTCCTAACGGCGTTTCAACTACTATCGCGCCAAAAAACTAACAACTTCCTTCCTTATTTCTTATCAAAATGTTAGAGGTCTTAAGTCAAAATTGTCTAAGCTTTACCTAGACAGTTTTTCATTTGACTCTAATATAATAATTTTCATCAAAACCTGGTTAAAGCCTGAAATACCAGACTTATATATACTTTGTAGTAGATACACCTGCTTTCCTCTAGACCGTTCTCTTCGCCTTGGTGGTGGCGTACTTATTGCTGTCCGTTCCAATCTTTCATCCAAGTTAGTACTCATAGATAGTCCGTCAAATATTGAATTTGCAGCAGTAAATTCGTGTATTCCTCCTAACTTAGATTCCGCAATTTATTCTGAACATTTGTCCGTCATCCGATCTCTCTCGTCCGAGCTATCCAGCAATAATTACTTGCTGAGTTTTGGAGATTTCAATCTGCCAAATGTAGACTGGTCACATAATCCTACCTAATGTTATGTCACCAGTAGTAGTTAATGAATTCGTTGAGTCACTATTACACTTATCAACTTGTCAGGTTAATCCTGTTCGTAATTGTATGGGGCGTTTGCAACTTTGAGAAACTTAATTCTCTACTTCACGAGACTAACTGGTCTCAATTGTTCTCTTGTCCTCCATGGTTTTGAAAGAGGACAATGTTAAAAATGTCAACTCTGTTAGTTATGAAGGCATTACATGAAACTCTGGCGGCAGGCGATTTATTTGCAGATTTCTTTCAATCTACGTATTCGTTTACTGATTTGACTCGTGATAGTTACTATCCGTACAGACTAAATACCTCTAACTGCATTTTTAATCCTGTTATCCTCGAAAGTTCGCTATAAGTGAACTTAACACAATTTATTCACCTGGGCCTGATGGAGTTCCAGCGTGTGTACTCGAATACTGTGCTGGTTCTCTATGTAAGCCTTTATATAAATTATTTGAGTTGTCTGTTAAATCCTGTTCATTCCCGACCATTTGGAAGGAATCATATATAATTCCTCTCCATAAGAATGGTTCTCAGTCGGATGTTAAGAACTATAGGGGTATATCCAAACTGTCCGCTATTCCTAAAGTGTTTGAGAAATTGATAACGTCTCAGCTTCAACACTTTTGTGGTTCGATTATACAACCTAGCCAACATGGTTTTGTGAAATCACGTTCTACAACCACTAACTTACTTGAATTTAGTTCTTCTGTTATCAAAGGATTTCAGAATAAAATGCAGACTGATGTTATTTATACGGATTTTAGTAAGGCTTTTGACTCTGTAAATCACACATCTCCTAATTAATATGTTATTTTGATAGGATTTCCTCAAGACCTTCTTAATAAGATCGACGATTATCTTCGTTCACGAATACAACGCGTTATTTTTAAATCATCCTTATCTAAGTCCGTATATGTTTTAAAGTAAATATATTATTGATCAGGTCGACAAGACGAGTTGATCTAGCCATGTCCATTTGTCCGTCTGTCCGTCTGTCCGTCCGTCCGAATGTATGGACGCCTGTTTCTCAGAGACTATAAGAGCTAGAGAAACCAAATTTTAAACTAAGATTCGTTATTTTTGTACGCTATTCGAGTTTGTCTTAGATTTTTGAATTTCGTCCCCTGACCACCGAAATTCGAAAAAAAAACGATTATTAAGCACAATTTTTAACCGATAATTCATTTTTGGCACACATCATAATTAGACAATTCTTGATCTATGTTGAAAATCTGGGAAAGATTGATCAAAAAACTCGGAAGTTATACATCATTAAAAGTTGCATCTATGGTGGCCGGTGGGGTTAATTGGTGCGCGCAAAATAAGAGCTAGAGTCACCAAATTTGGAAAATAGATTCGTTATGTTCGTACGCTATACGAGATTTTTATAGATTTTCAAATTTGGTCCCCTGACCCTAGCAATTCGAAAAAATCGATTGTATGACACAATTTTTAACTATTCAAATTTATTTTTGGCACACATATTATTCAATTTCATTCATCAGCCGCCGGCGAGTGCAGACGTGTTTTCTCTACGGGAAGAAATAAATATTAAACCACAAATCAATTAAAAACAAGTAAGAAGTCTGTAGTCAAGTGTACCCGGCTATGAGAGCCCATTTGCCTACATATACAGCCATAAACACACATACTCATACATACACACAGTTCTGCACGTACTTAGCCATTGCGCGCACCTTTTAGCCCCCCACGCTCAATATACGCGGTACTTAATGTTGTATAACTTCCGTGTATATTGTTCAATTTTAACGAAATTCACAACGTAGATAAGAATGGTCTACTTAATATGTGTGCGTAAAAGAAATTTGATCGGTTTAAAATTGTATCTGAATAATCGATTTTTTCAAATTGCGGTGGTCAGGGGAGCAAATTGAATAAATCTAAAACAAACTCGTATAGCGCACGAACATAACAAATTTACGTTCCAAATTTCGTTGCTCTAGCGTCTTATTTTGCGCGCACTACTATAACCCCCCGGGGCCAATAACACCACTTTTAGCTGATCTATAACTTTCGAGATTTTTGATCAATCTTACCCAGATTCACAATATTGATCAAGAGCGGTCTATTTATGATCTGTGCCAAAAATAAATTTGATCGGTTGAAAATTGTGATTAATAATCGATTTTTTCGATTTGCGGTGGTCAGGGGAGGAAATTGAAAAATCAAAAACAAACTTGTACAGCGATACGAAAATGATAAATCTAGATTTCAAATTTAGTTGCTCTAGCTCTTATAGTCTCTGAGAAACAGGCGTTCATACGGACGGACGGACGGCACGGACGGTTGGACGGACGGACAGACAGACAGACAGGGCTAGATCGAACTCGTCTTGTCGTCCTGATTCAGAATATATATACTTTATGGGGTCTCCGATGATTATTTCTATGTGTTACATACTTTTGGATTTTGCATATTTCCAATAGTTCCGCTTTGCTCTTTTTTACAAAAAGGCAAAGGGGCTAAAAAAACAATTATTTCTAGTGTGCTGAAGCGGTGATAACGCTGACAGCGCACAAAACAATGAGCCAAAACGATGTTTGGGCCATACGTCAACGTTAGGGAGACGAACGCCGTCTCTCTAAGCAGCGTAACAACGCTTACTTTTCGTATGTTTCCACTCAACCCGCGCAAAACGCCGAACTAAGTGACACCGAAATGAGGTCGCTAACCTCGTGCTCTCTAAACGTGCAACAACAATCGACAGAGCGCGGTCTTGCTCACCGACAATCTAAGAACTAACAATACGCTAGTGAGCGATCAGTGCACTTCTCCCTTGCCGAACCCCACACCGCAACAAGTGCATACGAAAGTATTATGCACTCCAACTGTAACTAGCACTGTAACTTCTCTCTCAAACACGTGCGCTATATCAACAACAACTACAACAGCAACAATCGCTCGCCCGATTGCATCGTCAGCTACAACTAAGTCAGCAACGCTCTCTGCATTGTCAACAAAGAAAGGTGCTACCATACAGACTGGCATGGATCGCTACATACAAATTAAGCGCAAATTAAGTCCGCAAAATTTAGTAAAAGGGAACCAATCCAAAATTAGTTGTAAAAACCTAAGTCACACAACAACTGACAGTAACAGATTTGCCATCCTCGCAGAAAATACATACCTGCATCTATCAGCTGCCGCTAAAAAACTAACCCCACCAATTTTTATCAGAGAAAAGACCTCTAATGCTCTTGTCAACAAAATAGTTGAGCTGATTGGAAAAGATAACTTCCACGTTATTCCCCTATCTAAAGGTAACATCCAAGAGACTAAAGTCCAAATCAAAACGGAGAATTACTTCAGAACGCTGACCAAATTCCTCACCGACAACAATCGCAACTTCTATACTTATCAACTCCAAAGTATCAAAGGCCTGGAAGTGGTTCTAAAAGGTATTGAGCCAGATGTAATCCCTACTGATATTTCAGAAGCGTTGAAGGAACAGGGCTTCAACACTAAGTCGGTATTCAACATTCTAAATAAAGAAAAAAAAACCGCAATCAATGTTCAGAGTCGAACTCGAACCGGAATCACATGCACTTAAGAAAACGAGGTGCACCCAATCTACAAAGTGCAACTTCTACTGCACCGCAGAATCACGGTGGAAGAACCGCACAAGAGGAAAGGACCAGTGCAGTGCGCTAATTGTCAGAAGTACGGCCATACAAGGTCGTATTGCACGCTTCGCCCCGTATGCAGATCATGTGGCGAACTCCACGATTCTGCAAGCTGCCCACTCAATAGGAATGACTCCAGCACTAAGAAGTGTGGTAACTATGGAGGTAACCATACAGCAAACTACCGAGGATGCCCGGTGTATAAAGAATTAAAATGCTGTAGTTGGAGTACTTCTATGCCCCCCCCCAATCTAATAGGAACGTAAATTTAGCAGATACATTTTATCGATCAAATGTAAATGAAAACTTCTCATTTGCAAATGCAGTTAAGTCAAGTCTGGAAACCCCAGCAAATACTATTCGTCCACCATCTCCAGCTTATCAGGTTCAAAAACAAGCTCAGCAACAAACAGCTCCTCTGCAAAACAGCATCGAAACACTGTTAATAGACCTGCACAAAATCATGATAGAATTCATCACATTCATGCGCACGACTATGCAAGACCTCATGCGCAATCAAAATCTTTTGATGCAAATGCTTGAATATTGCCGTACCCAGCTACATCTTAAAAATGGTAGGTGGAGGGAAAAAAGACATTTGGTTATTTGTATTACTGGCTCTTTTATTGGCAACTTATCTTAGAATAATGGTGAGTCACAATTTAGATTTGGTGATACTTATTCTAATAAGCATACTATTAAGTGGTATCATGTGCTGCAGAATGTTAAACGCTTGGCTACTTAATCGCGCTTACCCTGATTAATTCTGACATCACTTAGTCGAAACCCTACACTAACTATTACTTGGGTTCCATTGGGTCTGGCACGTACTTTCTACTTACCCCCTCGTCATTTACGATTGGTACCCAATCGAAGAGCATATCCATTGTTGCTGTTGCTGTTGCTGCTGTGGCTGATGTTGTTGTTGTACTGGTTTATGTTATTGTTGCCGTTTTGTCAATTGGAGGTGACGTTGTTGCTGCACCGGTTGCTATTGCATTGGTTGCAGTGATTGTTCTTGTGGCTGCATCTCCTGCACTCGTTTTAAAATTCGTCTACTTTCTTCTTGATATATTAGCCCCTTTGCTTTTTTGTAAATTGGAAATATGCAAAATCCAAAAGTATGTAACACATAGAAATAATCATCGGAGACCCCATAAAGTATATATATTCTCAATCAGGACGACAAGACGAGTTGATCTAGCCCTGTCCGTCGGTCTGTCCGTCCGTCCGTCCGTCCGTCTGTCCGTCCGTCCGTCCGTCCGTCCGTCCGTCCGTCCGTATGACTATAAAAACTAGAGCAACCAAATTTGAAATCTAGATTTGTTATGTTCGTATGCTGTACAAGTTTGTTCTTGATTTTTCAATTTCCTCCCCTGACCCACGCAATTTTCAACCGATCAAATTTATTTTTGGCGCACATCATAATTAGACCATTCTGATCGATGTTGTGAATCTGGGTAAGATTGATCAAAAATCTCGGAAATTATAGATCAGCAAAAGTGGCGTTATTGGGCCCCGGGGGGTATAGTAGTGCGCGCAAAATAAGAGCTAGACCAACGAAATTTGAAACGTAGATTTGATATGTTCGTACGCTGTACAAGTTTGTTTTTGATTTTTCAATTTCCTCCCCTTACCCTCGCAATTCGAAAAAAACGATTATTAAGCACAATTTGCAACCGATCAAATTTATTTTTGGTAAACATCATAATTAGACCATTAGTGATCGATTTTGTGAATCTGGGTAAGAATGATCAAAAATCTCGGAAGTTATAGATCAGCAAAAGTGGCGTTATGGGCCCCGGGGGGTATAGTAGTGCGCGCAAAATAAGAGCTAGAGCAACGAAATTTGGAACGTAGATTTGTAATGTTCGTACGCTATACGAGTTTGTTTTGGATTTATCAATTTCCTTCCCTGACCACCGCAATTCGAAAAAAAACGATTATTAAGCACAATTTTCAACCGATAAAATTTCTTTTACGCACACATAATAAGTTGACCATTTCATCTACGTTGTAAATTTCGTTTAAAATTTAGCAATAAACACGGAAGTTATACAACATTAAGTACCGCGCTATAGAGCGTGGGGGGCTAAAAGGTGCGCGCAATGGCTAAGTACGTGCAGAACTGTGTGTATGTATGAGTATGTGTGTGTATGGCTGTATATGTAGGCAAAGGGGCTCTCGTAGTCGGGTACACTCGACTACAAACTTCTTACTTG
>JBAMBS010000585.1:0-22012 GCA_037044455.1 Zygothrica quintamaculata
GTTTCTTTTAGATTTTCAAATTTCCGCCCATGGACACTGCAATTAAAAAAAAAACGATTATTAAGCACAGTTTTCAACCGATTGAATTTTTTTTGGCACACATCATATACAAACCATTCCTGATCTATGTTGTACATCTGGGAAACATTGATCAATAAAAAAACGGGGGGGTTCACTGGTAGAGCAACCAAATTTTGAATCTAGATTTCGCGCAATGGAGCGCGGGGGCAGCCATACACACACATACTCACACATACACACAGTTCTGCACGTGCTTTAAGCCATTGTGCGCGCCTTTAAGCCGCCGCGTCCAATGTGCGATACTTAATGTTCTGTAACTTCCGTGTTTATTTTTCAATCTTAACAAAATTCACAAGGTAGATCATAAATGGTATATTTATTATTTGTGCTTAAAATAAATTTAATGGGTTGAAAATTGTGCTTAATAATCGATTTTTTCGAATTGCGGGGGTCAGCCGAGGAAATTGAAAAATCAAAAACAAACTTGTATAGCGTACGAAAATAACAAATCTAGGTTTAAAATTTGGTTGCTCTATAGTTTCTGAGAAACAGACGTTTATACAGACGGACGGACGGACAGACGGACATGGCAAGATCGACTCGTCTTGTCGTCCTGATCAAGAATATATATACTTTATGGGGTCTCCGATGATTATTTCTATGTGTTACATACTTTTGGATTTTGCATATTTCTAATAGCTCCGCTTTGCTCTTTTTTACAAAAAGGCAAAGGGGCTAATAAGCACGAAATTCATTTCAGTGCTATGCAAAAGCAACTGTTAGCTATAGTCTGGGCAACCAAAACCTTTCGACTCTATTATTAAGGCGACATTTCGAAATAGCGTCAGACCCTCAACCACTATGCTGGTTACACAAGTTAACGGAATCCAATGCCAAACTAGTAAAATGGAAGATTAGATTATCCGAATATGACTTCGATATTAAGTATATCAATGGAAAAGAGAACCATATCGCCATTGCTCTATAAAGAATATCCATCAAACAAGCTTTTTTGGCGAATCAACATAACATAATTTGCTTAACCACTTCTATATATACAGATCTATATACAGATATTGATGCAGACTTTGAAATGATCCAAAGTGCGTATAAAGAAATGATTAATTCAAATTACACTGGAATAGTTCATAGCTTAATTCTGTCAAAAAATATATCGTCTTACGCCAAATTTAGAGAACTCGTATTAACAACACACGTAAAATTATTACATCCCGGCATACAAAAAACTAAAAATTTTGTCGGAGAAATTTTACTATTTCCCAAACAGCCAACTCCTTATCCAAATCATCATCAGCGAATGTAATATATGCAACCTAGCCAAAACTGAACATAGAAATACAAAAATTCCCATAAAAATTACTCCTAAATCAAATTATTGCCGCGATAAATTCGTAATAGATATTTATTCATTTGAATGTAAACATTACTTACGCTGAATAGATACTTACTCCAAATTCGCTACTTGTGAAAGAATACAGACCAAAGACTGGTTAGAATGCAAAAATGCACTTATGCATATTTTCAATCAGTTAGGAAAACTGAAGTTGCTAAAAGCAGACAGAGACGGTGCATTTTCTGGCCTAGCTCTTAAACGATGGCTCGATAGCGAGGAGGTAGAACTACAACTTAAAACACCTAAAACAGGAATATCAGACATCGAAAGATTACACATGACAATAAGAGAAAAAAATCGAATAATAGAAAAGCCAACAATGACAAAACAAAATTAAGCAAAATAGAAACACTATTATACGTTTATAATCACAAAACCAAACACGACACAACCGGACAAACACACGCATACATTTTTCTTCACTAAGGTTTAGCTTATACATATATTATATTATATATTATATAATATAATTATAATTAATATTATATATTATAATGAATTCAATTTGCCTCCTTCTAGGCATCCGGCTAATTGGGTTATGTGGTCGACGTCTGTTAAGGCGTCGTCCTGGGCGAGTTCTAGCCAGCCATATATCCAAATTGGTGCAATTATTTGCTTATAGATTGGTACTTTGTTTCTGAGAGATAACTTGCTTTTCGGACCCAGTAGCCAATACTATTTTCCCACAGCGGCCCTGATCCTCGGTTTCAGCACTCTGATATGGGCTGCAAAAAACAGATACTCCTGTCCAGAATAATTCCTAGATACCTTGCTTGATTTACCTGCTCGACAGGCACTTCATCTATCATTATAGCTGGCGGTGTGTTTCTTTTGAGTGTGAAACATACGTTCGCACATTTGCCTTTATTAATGGCAATATTCCAACGTCTTGCCCATTCTTTTAACGATGCTGCATACTCTTGCAACCCATCTGCAGCCTCATACTCCCACCTTGCCCTATACGCGACGCACACGTTATCAGCGAACGTAGCCAGCATCATATCGCTTGGTTGAAAACCTAGATCAATGCTGGGCTGAGGCATATCAGAGGTAAAAAAGGAGTAGAGCAATGGCGCCAAACACTTCCTTGAGGTACGCCCGCTTATGCTTGGAGAATTTGGTCCACTACTCGATGCAGTTGCTCCGTGGTACTGTGTCCTGAACGAAATCCAAATTGATGATCAGGGATTATTTGCTTTGTTTCAATAAATGAGGTGATTCGAGCCGCAATGAGTCTTTCGAACACCTTGGGTATTGAAGGTAGAAGACTAATCGGTCTGTACGACGCAGGATCACTTTCTGGCTATGATACCCAATTTCCACTGCGCTGGAAAGTATTGCAACCTCACTATTGTATTAAATAAAATAGTTAGGAGCTTAATTGCATAATCTGGAAGTGCCTTTAAAGTTGCATTCTGCAATGCTTACCTTATCATGACCTGGTGCTTTGCCGGAATGCTGACGTCCAATGACCAAAGCTAGGTCACTTGGCTCAAAAGGCTGAATGGCAGATCCATTTGGAGCGGATAGTCAAGCGTATCCATTACGTTGTCAATATCCTGTTGACAAGTGAAGTCATTGGGCCCAAATCTACCTGCTAGGTATTTAGCAAAAGCCTCTGCCTGCTCGATATTAGACCGACACCATGACCCATTTGCATTCATCAGAGGCGCCTTCCTGGGACATCTTCTCTTAATAGACCGTGTGGTCTTCCACAATGAATGAATTGCTTCACTATCCGTGCCAATATTAGCAAGCCATTAGTCGAACCACTCTGATCTAAAACCAGTCAATGACCGTCGTAGAACAGACTGCGTTCTATTCCAAGCGACCTTATCAAATGGATGACGGCATCTCATCCACCTGATGCGCAGTCGTCTTTTCTCTGGAATTAATTGACGGATCTCACTTGCAAGTAGAATACCTATTCTTTTCTTTGCGACGGTTTGCGCGTAGCAACTGATGCAGCAACACAAATTTTTTCTGAAAATATATCAAGGACATCATCAATATCCTCGTCAGTGCGAATTTCAGTATTCAAATCCAGCGATTGCTGCAACAGCGATTGAAACAACTCCAAGCCAGTGTGTTTTGATATGATACGCTTCACAGCTGGATACTCCGTCGCCTGACCATTTAACGTAGGTCAGGAATGGTCTTTATGTGTAGCAAAAAAAAATTTGAGCGGTTGAAATTTGTACCTTATAATGCCTTAGTCGGGAGAGGAAATTCGATATTCTAAAACTAACTCGTATAGCGTACGATTATAATAAATCTAGAATCCAAATTTCGTTGCTCTAGCTCTTATTTTACGGGCACTACTTAGCCCCCGGGCTCAATAACGCTTCTTTAAAAGATGTTTAACTTCCGAGTTCTTTGATCAATCTTACCCAGACTTACAATATAAGAATGGTCCAATTATGATGTGTGCCAAAAACAAATTTAAATTATTCGGAGAAATTTTACTATTTTCCAAACAGCCAACTCCTAACTCCAAAACTGAACATATAAATACAAAAATTCCCATAAAAATTACTCCTAAATCAAATTATTGCCGCGATAAATTCGTAATAGATATTTATTCATTTGAATGTAAACATTACTTACGCTGAATAGATACTTACTCCAAATTCGCTACTTGTGAAAGAATACAGACCAAAGACTGGTTAGAATGCAAAAATGCACTTATGCATATTTTCAATCAGTTAGGAAAACTGAAGTTGCTAAAAGCAGACAGAGACGGTGCATTTTCTGGCCTAGCTCTTAAACGATGGCTCGATAGCGAGGAGGTAGAACTACAACTTAAAACACCTAAAACAGGAATATCAGACATCGAAAGATTACACATGACAATAAGAGAAAAAAATCGAATAATAGAAAAGCCAACAATGACAAAACAAAATTAAGCAAAATAGAAACACTATTATACGTTTATAATCACAAAACCAAACACGACACAACCGGACAAACACACGCATACATTTTTCTTCACTAAAGTTTAGCTTATACATATATTATATTATATATTATATAATATAATTATAATTAATATTATATATTATAATGAATTCAATTTGCCTCCTTCTAGGCATCCGGCTAATTGGGTTATGTGCTCGACGTCTGTTAAGGCGTCGTCCTGGGCGAGTTCTAGCCAGCCATATATCCAAATTGGTGCAATTATTTGCTTATAGATTGGTACTTTGTTTCTGAGAGATAACTTGCTTTTCGGACCCAGTAGCCAATACTATTTTCCCACAGCGGCCCTGATCCTCGGTTTCAGCACTCTGATATGGGCTGCAAAAAACAGATACTCCTGTCCAGAATAATTCCTAGATACCTTGCTTGATTTACCTGCTCGACAGGCACTTCATCTATCATTATAGCTGGCGGTGTGTTTCTTTTGAGTGTGAAACATACGTTCGCACATTTGCCTTTATTAATGGCAATATTCCAACGTCTTGCCCATTCTTTTAACGATGCTGCATACTCTTGCAACCCATCTGTAGCCTCATACTCCCACCTTGCCCTATACGCGACGCACACGTTATCAGCGAACGTAGCCAGCATCATATCGCTTGGTTGAAAACCTAGATCAATGCTGGGCTGAGGCATATCAGAGGTAAAAAAGGAGTAGAGCAATGGCGCCAAACACTTCCTTGAGGTACGCCCGCATATGCTTGGAGAATTTGGTCCACTACTCGATGCAGTTGCTCCGTGGTACTGTGTCCTGAACGAAATCCAAATTGATGATCAGGGATTATTTGCTTTGTTTCAATAAATGAGGTAATTCGAGCCGCAATGAGTCTTTCGAACACCTTGGGTATTGAAGGTAGAAGACTAATCGGTCTGTACGACGCAGGATCACTTTCTGGCTATGATACCCAATTTCCACTGCGCTGGAAAGTATTGCAACCTCACTATTGTATTAAATAAAATAGTTAGGAGCTTAATTGCATAATCTGGGAGTGCCTTTAAAGTTGCATTGCAGACCTTATCATGACCTGGTGCTTTGCCGAAATGCGGAGAGGAAATGGTCAGGTGAGGAAATTCATCAATAAAACACTAACTCATATAACCTTCGAATATAACGAATCTAGATTCCAAGTGTGGTTCCACTAGCCCTTATAGTCTCTGAGAAACTTGCGTGCATACAGACAGACGGACAGACAGACAGACGGACAGGGCTACATCGACTCGTTTTGTCGTCCTGATTAAGAATATATATATACTTTGTGTGGTCTCCGATGATTACTTCTACCTGTTACATACTTCTCGATTTTGCACAAATCCATTAGTTCCGTTTTGATCTATTTTCAAAAGGCAAAGGGGCTAAAAAAATAATGACAACCATAGCAGTAGCACCACCAGCGGCTATATAACTTTCGGACTCCAACATGATACAAGTCAAGCTGCAAATATAAGCTGTTGAAACTTACCAGGGCGACCCGAATTCGCTATACACTTTCATCAGTCGCATAGACTTTATTTTGGCTTTATATCAAATAACAGACAAGAGACAGAAGCTAATCATCATCGGACACATAGAGAGGAATATCAGCGGATTTTTCATTCGTTCTCTTGAAGTTAACAACTTAACCAGATAGATAGATCTTAGGAAATAGCTTATCCTAAACTACAAGCCACAAGTACCAAACTACCAATTACTCGAGGAATTCTGTAATACGAAATGCATAGGGAACATTCGCCAAATTCTAAGAAGAAGCCAAGACAAGACGATATACACTAACCAGTAAGGTAGATCTAGAAAATATTGAGATCGAATTTGTTCTGTATACTAGACTAATTCAGTCAAGCATTGAAACCCTAAATCAAAAATTACCCTCTAATATTTTCCTTAGGATCATTAATTGTTATACAACCAATTTAAAAACCCTCATAAATATACTACAAGAAAAAGGTCTCTATGAGCCACCAACCTCAAACAAAGATAATCTAACATCCAACCAAAAGTTAAACAAGCCACAAAATAATGTCCAAGCCAAACAACTAAATCATCAAGATAAACCAAATACACCATTCCAACCATCATTTAACCCAATGTATCCATCCTATTACCAACCAATTCCTCGTGTGCTACCTCAACCACCTAGACATAATTTTACTCCATTTCTCCATGTCTACCCACAACATAACGCACCTACTTTACAACCACCCATGTGAATTTCATGACGTATTTGACCAAAACCGTTTCCGATCTAGCCATACTGGCATACCTACCCATTTTCAACTAAGAGATATTATGACAGCTACTAATCCTGTTAGGAGACAAAGACCATCCGACAACTGTCAATCAGGGAAGAGTATCGATGATTTGAGGTACCAAAAAAGGACACCAACTCCATCCGATTATCAATAAACCCCGATTATCTGTACTTCCTATAATACCTAAAATACCCTCAGGTTGACCCTTATGTTTATCAACATTACAACACCTTAAATCAAGATCATTACACTACTAAACAAACTACAAAAACTTAAACCAGACCATCGAAGAGAACTTCATACCAACTAATAACGAACCAAACGACACAGAACAAGCAGAAAAATTCTATTAACAGCCTCGGATCAAGTATATATATTTTAATTAAACATAATAACAATAAATTACAATGTCTTATCGACACGGGTTCCACAATAAATATGATGTCTCATAATATATTTGAAACACCTATCCCGCAAGCCAAACACTTAATCCATACTAGCAACGGTTCACTTATTATAAATAAAGTTATAAATTTACCACCCAATAATTATTTCCCTATTTCACAAGATTTCCTGGTACACCGTTTTTCAGACCAATACGTCATGCTGATTGGACGCAAATTGCTGTCCACAGGCAATGCCATCATAGATTACGGAAAAGGAGTGGTTAATCTTTTTAACAAAAACAAGTAAGAAGTCTGTAGTCGAGTGTACACGACTACGAGAGCCCCATTGCCTACATATACAGCCATACACACACATACTCATACATACACACAGTTCTGCACGTACTTAGCCATTGCGCGCACCTTTTAGCCCCCCACGCTCTATAGCGCGGTACTTAATGTTGTATAACTTCCGTGTTTATTGTTCAATTTTAACGAAATTCACAACGTAGATGAAGAATAGTCATGCTTAATATGTGTGCGAAATATAAATTTGATCGGTTAAAAACATGTACCTTATAATCGATTTTTTCAAATTGCGGTGGTCAGGGGAGGAAATTCGAAAATCTAAAATAAACTCGTATAGCGTACAAACATCAAAGAATCTACATTCCAAATTTCGTTGCTCTAGCTCTTATTTTACATGCACCACTTAACCCCCCGGGGTACCATAACGACCACATTTTAGTGATGTATAACTTCCGAGTTCCTTTTTATCAATCTTACCCAGATTCACAACATGGATCAAGAATGGTCTATTTATGATGTGTGCCAAAAATAAATTTGATCGGTTGAAAATTGTGCTTAATAATCGTTTTTTTTCGAATTGCGGTGGTCAGGGAGGAAATTCAATAATCATAAACAAACTTGTAAAGCGTACGAACATACCGAAATCTAGATTCCAAATTTGGTTGCTCTAGCTCTCATAGTCTCTGAGAAACAGGCGTTCATACGGACGAAAATACAGACGGACAGACGGACATGGCTAGATCAACTCGTCTTGTCGTCCTGATCAAGAATATATATACTTTATGGGGTCTCCGATGATTATTTCTATTATTTATTATTTCTATTTCTGGGCGGCCGAGTTGACTCAGCCGTGCCCAGGGTCCCTTGCGGAGTATTTCTACTTGTAAGGCCGGCTGGTCAGAAACTCTAGGTAGCTCTTACCAGACCCGCTCACTGAGAAGTCAATGGTCGTGCCCGGCAAAAAGGGATTGGGAATTGGAGGAGGAGATCTTCGTGAGCCATGGGAGTGATTCGACTATGGACCATGCGTGGACCATGAGAGTGATTTGCCTATGGACCTGGGCCTGAGGAATATCAGCCGATTTTTCATTCGTTCTCTTGAAGTTAACAACTTAACCAGATAGATAGATCTTAGGAAATAGCTTATTCTAAACTACAAGCCACAAGTACCAAACTACCAATTACTCGAGGAATTCTGTAATACGAAATGCATAGGGAACATTCGCCAAATTCTAAGAAGAAGCCAAGACAAGACGATATACACTAACCAGTAAGGTATATCTAGAAAATATTGAGATCGAATTTGTTCTGTGTACTAGACTAATTCAGTCAAGCATTGAAACCCTAATTCAAAAATTACCCTCTAATATTTTCCTTAGGATCATTAATTGTAATACAACCAATTTAAAAATCCTCATAAATATACTACAAGAAAAAGGTCTCTATGAGCCACCAACCTCAAACAAAGATAATCTAACATCCAACCAAAAGTTAAACAACCCACAAAATAATGTCCAAGCCAAACAACCAAATCATCAAGATAAACCAAATACACCATTCCAACCATCATTTAACCCAATGTATCCATCCTATTACCAACCAATTCCTCGTGTGCTACCTCAACCACCTAGACATAATTTTACTCCATTTCTCCATGTCTACCCACAACATAACGCACCTACTTTACAACCACCCATGTGAATTTCATGACGTATTTGACCAAAACCGTTTCCGATCTAGCCATACTGGCATACCTACCCATTTTCAACTAAGAGATATTATGACAGCTACTAATCCTGTTAGGAGACAAAGACCATCCGACAACTGTCAATCAGGGCAGAGTATCGATGATTTGAAGTACCAAAAAAGGACACCAACTCCATCCGATTATCAATAAACCCCGATTATCTGTACTTCCTATAATACCTAAAATACCCTCAGGTTGACCCTTATGTTTATCAACATTACAACACCTTAAATCAAGATCATTACACTACTAAACAAACTACAAAAACTTATACCAGACCAACGAAGAGAACTTAATACCAACTAATAACGAACAAAATGACACAGAACAAGCAGAAAAATTCTATTAACAGCCTCGGATCAAGTATATATATTTTAATTAAACATAATGACAATAAATTACAATGTCATATCGACACGGGTTCCACAATAAATATGATGTCTCATAATATATTTGAAACACCTATCCCGCAAGCCAAACACTTAATCCATACTAGCAACGGTTCACTTATTATAAATAAAGTTATAAATTTACCACCCAATAATTATTTCCCTATTTCACAAGATTTTCTGGTACACCGTTTTTCAGACCAATACGTCATGCTGATTGGACGCAAATTGCTGTCCACAGGCAATGCCATCATAGATTACGGAAAAGGAGTGGTTAATCTTTTTAACAAAAACAAGTAAGAAGTCTGTAGTTGAGTGTACACGACTACGAGAGCCCCTTTGCCTACATACACAGCCATACACACACATAATCACACATACACACAGTTGACAATAAGTGGAAGTGTGGACGTGTTTCTGTCGGGCTCCGCTTTGAAGCCTTTTTCCTGGCTGATAAGCTGCAAAAAAAAAACACGGTCTAAGTTTGATGTGAAATGGGGATATAGTTACCACTCACCGGCCTCGGCGAGGCTAGTTGTGGAGGATGCAAACTTAGCCAATATTGTCTGGCCACTAAACGAGAGACTGTCAGGATGCAGCGCGCTCTTGAGTGAGTTTTTAAATTTTTGAGTTTGACGATACTCTCACTGTCTAATTTTCGGTTTGTCATGCTGCCGGAGACTACCAGCTGATCGTCAAGTGTGACCATAGCGCGATCAGCAATCGATAAAAAGAAAAATACTAAACGCTAGGGATGGAGAACTTAAATTACTGAATTGATCTCATAGCGTTGCCACCCCGCACGAATTCGGCATTTTGGCGCGCAACGTTAAGCTTTTTTGAATTTTAAATTCAAAAAATCTTAAGTAATAAACCGAGCAGGGGCGGTATAACCCCCAACGGAAAGTCAGAAGCAAATGTCTGGCCATCGTTGGAGGCTTCTCTGCTGCGAAGATACTAAAAGCCCGATTGGTATCTCACAAACCCCAAAAATCCAGTATGCGTCTGTTACCCGGATCGGGCGGCATACTGGTTAGCGTCTGTCCCACATTGGGCGGCTACCACAATGTAAGCTAGCTCGGCTTGCCGCACCTATCGGTATAAGAAGCCCCTGGCAGCAGGGTTAAAATGCAAATGGTTTTCAACCAAAAATGAACGGTTCAGTGAACGAGATAGTTACGGTGCAGGGAGTCGGATACCCAGTACCGGCGGCTGTGAGGGGTGTGCAAGCGGGCCCCCGGTCGTCGACATCCAGCGACCGCAGTGCTGAAGAGGTGGCAAACTTGGCCTCTTCTGCATATACTACTACAAGCCAAAGGAGCGAGACGAATGGTAGCATGACTACGAATGTCCAGCTGTCTGCCAATCCCTTCGCCAAGAGCAGCAAACTTAATAGATCCCCGCAAGTAAGGGAGCTCATGCCGGCAATGGCACAGAGTGTGATGCCCACTATAGAGGACACACCAAAGAGAGGACGTGAAGAGGGCAGCCCAAATAGCGCTCCGCGCAAGACGCCTGCTAAAAAGGTAAGAGCATTCAGGGGAAGCACTGAAGCAGCCTTGATTGAGGAACTTGGCGGGCTTCTCGATGAAATGCTCTTCAATATAAATGAGAGGAGACCAGTAGTCAGGCACATCAACCAGACGATGAAGGAAGCCGTCGCGAGGATGAAGGAGATCCAGATGCTCCTCTCGGCGAATGCACTTACGGCCACGAGGACCAGCGAGAAGGAGGTACAAACTTCGTTCCCGTTGGAGCATACTCAGGTCACGCAACCCAGACGTGCGGCACGTACACCCAAACAGCGGGTACAAGTTGGGAAACCGGAGACCAGGCATCCAGAAGCGACTACTAGGTTGGAAACGACGGCCCCACCAAAGGCAGCGCCCCTTGCCAAGCAAGAAGAAGGCTGGCAAAAGGCTCCGCGAAACCGCAACGTGAAGCGACAGAGCAAGAGTGCCAAAAGAAGCTTAAGACCCGATGCGCTAATTATAAGCGTGGGGGAAGGTAGGTCCTACAAGGACGTGCTCTCTTTGGTCACCAGAAGAGAGGACGAGAAATTGAAAGGTGTCAAGGACTGCGTCAGGAGCGTTCGGAAGACGTTGAGAGGCGATCTTTTACTGGAGCTCACCGGCAGTGCTCTAGAGGACACCCTCAAACTCAAGGGAGATGTAGAGGGTGCACTCGGTCAGTCCATAGGGGTCCGCGCCATGACCCAAGAAACCATACTGGTCGTCAGGGATCTAGACGCGCTGGTGGAAGAGGCAGAGGTAGTGGAAGCGTTGGCATGCCAGTTCCAGGTGAATCGGAGCCAATGCAGAATAAGGAGCTTGCGGCCATCATACGCAGGCAGTATGGTGGCAAACGTGTGTGTACCCACGGCCCAAGTAGCTGGCATCCTACAAGCTGGAAAGGTCAGAGTCGGTTGGTCCATTTGCCGAGTGAAGGAGGCGGAGCTGCGATGCTACCGCTGTCTTGGTAGCGGGCACAAGGCCAGCAACTGCAAAAATGCAGTCGATCTCAGTGACCGCTGCTTTAGATGCGGTGGAGCAGGTCACAAGGCGGCATCGTGCGTGCGCAGCCCAAAATGCGCAAGGTGCACGAAAGAAGGCAAGGATGAGGTGAGCCACGCGACCGGCAGTCGACAATGTCCCCTGGCAAGGAAGAGAGTGGGCCCCAGAAACCAACAATGATGCAGTTTTTTCAATTAAATTTGAACCATTGCATCGCGGCGCAGGACCTGTTGTCACAAACAGTACGGGAGGTTAATGCAGATGTGGCGATTCTGAGTGAACCCTACCGTACAGGTTCTGATGGATGGGCAGTAGATACCAGCAGCAAGGCGGCCATCTGGAGCTGTGGCAGCCAACCACGACCGCTATCACAAGTGAAGTCGGGACATGGTTACGTTAGGGCCCTGGTCGGGGACTTCTGGGTGTATAGCTGCTATCTAGCACCCAGTCTCCCAGTCCAGGAGTTCGCAGAAATTGTGGAGGAAATAGGCCAGGATGCAAGAAGTCGCTGTAACATCATCATTGCTGGAGACTTCAATGCGTGGGCCGAAGAATGGGGCTCTGCAACCACAAACCGCAGAGGGCGCATTGTCCTGGAGTCTTTGGCGTCCCTGGATGTGGTGCTGTTAAACAGTGGAAACCAGTTCACATTCGAGAGGGCCGGCGTCGGGTCCATCATAGACCTCACCTTCGCCAGCAGCTCTCTTGTTGCCCAGTGCAATTGGGAAATTAGTAACCATTACACGGCGAGCGACCACCAGGCCATTAGATTAGCTGTTAGCGACCATCCATTAGTGAGAAGATTGGCACCACAACGCACTGGAGCTTTCAGAGCTGAAACTCTAAACTTGGAGGTGTTTGCAAATGCCCTTAGCACACTTCCAAGCGCCGTGGGAGATGCTGGTGCGGAGTTGTCAGCAGTGCGCGTCATGCAACAGGTGGTGGAGGCATGCAGCTGCAGCATGCAACGAAGAAAGGTGTTTAGCGGACACCAGAGTCCAATCTTTTGGTGGAACGAGGAGATCGCGGCAGCACGACGCGAATGTATATCAGCGAGGAGGCGATATCACCGGGCGAGGCACTCATCAGATTATATAGAGCTGCAAAGGCAGTATAAGGAAAAGAGAAGTGCCCTCAAGAGGCACATTAAATCAAGTAAGAGTGCGTGTTTTCAACGCTTACTGGACTCTGTAGAACATGACCCTTGGGGAAAGGCCTACAAGACGGTGGTCAAAAGGATTCATGCAGGCAGGTATTGGGTACCAGACGACCCATTGGTGCTGCGGAATATTGTGTCTTCCCTATTTCCGCAGGGACTCAGTACACTACCGATCAACTTCCAGCGGGTGCATTCCGCACGACTGGCGATCCGGCCCATCTCATCGGAAGAGGTTCTGGGCTCAGTGGCAAGGATAAAAGGTCACAAGGCCCCAGGTCCTGACCAAGTACCAGACCGTGCCCTCAAGCTGGCAGTGCATCTCCAACCAGGGGCATTTGTCGAGCTGTTCAACAAATGCTTGGTAGAGGGTGTATTCCCATCCATTTGGAAGAAACAGAAGCTTGTGCTACTTCCCAAGCCAGACAAACCTCTGAACGAGGCTTCGTCATACAGACCTATCTGCCTGCTGGACTCTGCTGGCAAGGTTTTTGAACGAATCCTAGTAAATAGGATCGAGGAAGTAGTTGCCCAGGCGGGTGACCTCTCACCGCGGCAGTTTGGCTTTCGCAAGGCCAGATCAACGCTGGACGCCATAGAGAAGGTAGTGCAGATCGCGTCAAACGCTATTGCGGGCTCGCGTTGGAAGGGGGGCGCCAAGCAATACTGCCTCATCGTCACACTGGACGTTCAGAACGCATTCAATACGGCGGACTGGAGCAGTATTTTTCGGGCGTTAACGCACTTCAGGGTACCGGAATACCTCACCCGCATTCTGCACAGCTACTTTGAGGGCAGAGTCCTCCATTACTGCTCCTCGGATGGCGCTGAGACCCACGACGTTTCAGCGGGTGTCCCACAAGGATCGATCCTCGGTCCGACGTTGTGGAACATCATGTACGACGGCCTTCTTCGTATGTACATGCCGGAGCAGGTGGTTACCATTGGGTTTGCGGACGACGTGGCGATGGTTGTTGTGGGCAAACACCTAGACAAAGTTGAAGAATTGTGCAATATGGCAATACGACGCGTCAGGGCGTGGCTTGAGTCGGTGGGTCTTAAATTGGCGGCGCATAAGACAGAGGCAGTTCTGGTTAGCAGCAGAAAGAAGTTGGAGTACGCAAAGATCCAAGTCGGCGACGAGGAAATCCAAACGAAGCGGTCGATTCGGTACCTAGGGGTACACATCGACTGCAGACTCAGCTTCCGAGAGCATCTCCAGTTTGCTGCTAGGAAAGCTGCCACAAGTGCCAGAGCTTTATCGAGGTTATTGCCTAACACTAGAGGGCCAAAACAGAGTCGCAGGGTCTTACTCACTAGCGTAGTGCGGTCGGCGATTCTATATGCTGCGCCCATCTGGGAACCGGCACTCCAGACGAAAGCGTACAGAAGGAGCCTCGAATCGGCATACCGTCTTTGTGCATTGCGCGTTGCCTGCGCATTCAGGACGGTGTCTGATGACGCAGCATTGGTGCTTGCAGGCCTGGTTCCTATAGACGAGCTGGCAAGAGAAGCCAGAGAAAGCAGAGCGGATCGGTCAGTCACCAAAATCGAAACGAGGGGCCGCAGCTTGGCACGCTGGCAGGCCAGATGGGAGCGATCAGGAAAAGGCAGGTGGACATACACACTTATCCCATCGCTCGACCCGTGGATAAATAGAAAGCACGGGCATATAAATTATTATCTGACCCAGCTCTTGAGTGGACACGGCTGCTTCCGCAGCTATCTCCACGGTATTGGACACGCTACCAGCCCATTCTGTACTTGTTGCTCAGGGCGGGTGCTGGAGGATCCAAAGCACGTTTTGCTGGAGTGCCAACGCTTCGCAACCGAAAGAGACGAGCTAACCTGCTGCATCGGTGCGTTTAACGCGAGCAACATTGTTGCCAAAATGATAGAGGACAAGAGGGCGTGGGATGCTGTCTGTTCCTTCGCAGCACAGGTCATGCGTGAGCTGAGAAGAATAGAGCGTATCGGCGCGGGATAGACGACGGGATGATAGAGGTGCCTCCTGAGAAGCAATGCCTTGCGGTGGTACCACAGGATATGGCACCTATATATATATATATATATATATATTATTTTCGTTTACATCTTTCGCCTAGCTCTTTGTTATTTAGTAAAAAAAATTTGAGTATAAATAAATAGAATAAAAAAAAAAAAAAAAACATACACACAGTTCTGCACGTACTTAGCCATTGCGCGCACCTTTTAGCCCCCCACGCTCTATATCGCGGTACTTAATGTTGTATAACTTCCGTGTTTATTGTTCAATTTTAACGAAATTCACAACGTAGATGAAGAATGGTCTACTTAATATGTGTGCGAAAAAGAAATTTGATCGGTTAAAAATTGTATCTTATAATCGATTTTTTCGAATTGCGGGGGTCAGGGGAGGAAATTGAAAAATCTAAAACAAACTCGTATAGCGTACGAACATAACAAATCTACGTTCCAAATTTCGTTGCTCTAGCTCTTATTTTGCGCGCACTACTATACCCCCCCGGGGCCCATAACGCCACTTTTGCTGATCTATAACTTCCGAGATTTTTGATCAATCTTACCCAGATTCACAACATCGATCAAGAATGGTCTAATTATGATGTGTGCCAAAAATAAATTTGATCGGTTGAAAATTGTGCTTAATAATCGTTTTTTTCGATTTGCGGGGGTCAGGGGAGGAAATTGAAAAATCAAAAACAAACTTGTACAGCGTACGAACATAACGAATCTAGATTTCAAGTTTGGTTGCTCTAGCTCTTATAGTCTCTGAGAAACAGGCGTTCATACGGACGGACGAGACGGTCAGACGGACGGACGGACGGACAGACAGACGGACAGGGCTAGATCAACTCGTCTTGTCGTCCTGATTCAGAATATATATACTTTATGGGGTCTCCGATGATTATTTCTATTATTTATTATTTCTACTTCTGGGCGGCCGAGTTGACTCAGCCGTGCCCAGGGTCCCTTGCGGAGTATTTCTACTTGTAAGGCCGGCTGGTCAGAAATTCTAGGTCGCTCTTACCAGACCCGCTCACTGAGAAGTCAATGGTCGTGCCCGGCAAAAGGGGATTGGGAATTGGAGGAGGAGATCTTCGTGAGCCATGGGAGTGATTCGACTATGGACCATGCGTGGACCATGAGAGTGATTTGCCTATGGACCTGGGCAGACATGGGTATGGAGTCACCACTCACCACGAACACGTAAGTGAGCTGGAATCCAAGAGCACTCAAGAGAGAATCATGGTGCTTTGTACAGGATGGGAAAAGGTGGGATCCAGCGGCATAATCCTACCCTGGGCTGGATTATGCTACCGGCGGTCATCAGACTCCCCTGGCCAGAGCTACTAAACAGATTGCTGACAAGTTCCGAGTCGACTACGCTAACTTTTCACCAAGCTGTTTGTACGCTGATAGCCAGCTGAGTAAAACGCGCGTGGATTCAGTTTAGGGCACACTAACATCGTTCTGATTTATACTATAATTTTGTTTTATAAATTCATTTATATTAACAAACTTTTGTGCTTGCACTTAAAACTAACATTTTTATTTTACTTACAACTAACATTGGTATTTTTACTTATAACTAACATATCCTAGTATAAGGCTTATAATAACATTTTCTTTTCTTATATCTAACATTTTCTATTTTTACTGACAACTAACATTTTCTTGCTTACACTCGGAGTGAACCATTTGCACTCACCCGCATCCAATTCCTTGCTGCTGCCGTTGTTGCTGCTCCTGCTCCCGCTGCCTCCGCTGTTGCTCTGCCAACAGCGTATACAATTCGTATGGTGTCAGCCATTATCGTTGTTGTTTTTGTGGACGCTGCTCCAGTGTCTGTCCTTCCTCTTCTTGTCTAGCACATGCCATTCCAAATGTATATATATTTTTTTTAATTCTTAGCAAATTTTATTATCGATTATGTTTAGAAAATATATCCAATACTTGCCGCTCTGCCGGTTTTAATCAGACTCCCGATCTCTTATTTTCAGAAAAGAGTCTCTACCTAGAAGTTTCTATTCTAGGTCAAAGTCTTCTTATTTGAGCTTGCATTTTTTTTGATGGTGATTTTGTGCATACCGATTTTTACACATGTTTGTGTGTCATTCGTATGCGCCCTACAAAACCGTTTTCCGTTTTACACACGTTCGTGTTTGTTTGCCTGAATGAGTGCATTACTCACACATTTATCCGTTGATCCCGTAAGCCGCTCACGCAATAACGCGCTCTTACGCTCTTATGCTCTCCCGCTCTCACGCATTTTGTTCTTGCGTGTAAAACGTGAAAGCTTTGCGTTGTCGCTTTTTCGGCTTTGTCGCCCTGTGGCTCTGTCGCGCATGTGCGTGGTGACGCTGGCGTCGCCGTCGCACACCACTCATACTTGGCGAAGCGGTGTGATACCACCGCCAGGCCATTCGGGCAAGTGGTGATTCCGGAGAGCTCATCCTCGACGAGATGTAGCCTACATCGAGCCTCGCCCGATCTTCCTTGGACTAACCCCTGGATGTGCTCCACAATGCTTCCGGGAGTCGGTGATCGGCTGTGTCCACCTCCCATTCTGGTGGCCCATCCACCCAGTCTACGTCGTTCAGCAGCCCACTCACCCCGGTTAGGTCGTCGTATTCTCGGAGTAGGGCCGCTCCCACGTTGCCCGAAAAGTCCTCCAGGGGGTCCTCCTCGTCCTCTACCGCTGGTCATAGGGCTGGGCAGTACTGCGCTATGTTGTTTTGCGCTGGGATGTGTTGCGCTGAGTTGGGCTGCGCTGGGTTGTGTTACGCTAGGATGCGTTGTGTTGGGTTGGGCTGCGCTGGGTTGTATTGGACTGGGTTGTGCCGCGCTGAGACGTGCTGCGCTGGAATGTCTCTGGGTGGTGAGGACTCTCGACGATGTGGTGCCTCCCGCAGGTCCTCCCCTCGGTGTGGAAGCTTTTCGTCTCTTAAGAGCTCGATGACCTCGGCTTGGGGAACCACTGGTGGGAGGCCTGCGTTGTCTTCCTCTTCGACGCTTGTGGCTGAACTGTTGCTGTCGGAGCTATAAGCCATGTCGGCAGAGGAGTCGATTGCTATGGCATCTTCTCGGTCGTCCGCCTCCAAGTCCGACATGTTGACCACCTCCGGTCGGGCTCCCTCTTCAGACTCGGAATCGGAGATGACGACGACCGCCGCCTCTGCACCAACTTCGGGGTTCAGCTGCCGTTGTCTCATTCCCAAGGCTCCGCCGTTCGCTGGATATCTCTAAAATTTTTTAGTTTTATTGTTGACATTGGCTCTTATTTGCTAAGCTCCCGCTATGCGGGAGTGCCGGCATGAATCACTACTATAGTGGAGTTAGGGAGTCGTCCACCCGTGAGCCTCGGTGTACTCCTTGAGATCCCCGAAGCTGGCTTTGATCCTCTTTCTACCGGTGGTGGATCGAAGTCGTAGGATGGTGGGTGCCATAAAGTCAACCACCCGGTAGGGTCCGTCATATTTTGGTGCTAGCCTCGCAGCATATCCCTTTGCCCCACTGGATAGGTGGTGTTGCCTCACATGCACTAGGGATCCTATTGTGGGTCGCCACTCCCTTCGCCGTAGATCGTAGTGCCTCTTTTGTTCCTGAGATACCCGATGTGTATTGTGTGGCGTTGGCTGGGTTTTCGATGGCGGGTGCTAATCCGGGTGTCACTTTTTCGTATAGGGCGCCTAGTAGCCTTGGTTCCCGTCAATGCACTACAAAGGCTGGGCTGAATACCGTGGTATCCGACGCACTACTCTTAATGGCCAGTTTCAAGTCTGGCACTAGCTCGTCCCACGTATTCTGTGCTACCGTGTTGTATTGTACGACAATTGTTTTTATGGTACTGTTGGCTCTCTCCGTCGGGTTTTGTTGAGGTGTGTATGGTGCCGTATGCTCCAGTTCTATTCCCGCCAGTCGGCAAAATGATGGGAACAAGCGACTGGTTCACTTGGTTTCGTTGTCGCATACGAACTTAATGGGTAGCCCCTACTGTCCCAGAATTCGTTCGCGGAATGCCTTTTCCAGGTATGTTAAGGTGGCCCTTCGCAATGGGATTAACTCAACCCATTTGGAGAATGCGTCAAAAAATACCAGCAACATCGTATTTCCCTGTTTGGATCGTTGCAACGGTCCCTGTGGCTGTCGGGTATGCATCCGTCCGGCTGGTTTTCTACTGGCTGACCTTGTGGCGTTGGCAGATATCGCACCCACTGACATATCGAGCTACGTCCCGGAAGAGTCCAGGCCAATAATACCGTTGGCTGATCCTTTTAATCGATTTTGCGTATTCCTAGGTGTCCAGCTGTGGGGTGGTCATGGACTCTCCAGGACCTCTTCCGTTTTCACTGAGACGCACAGCTTCCAGGGCACGTAATCCTCCTCCTCCGGCCGAGATCCAAGTTGTCGGTATATTTGCCCATTTTCTGTGATAAAGTCTTTTGATTTTTCCGGCTGGCTCACCATCTGTACCTTAAGTCGGGCAATCCAAGAACAGGTCGTCGATTCCTACGTTGCTCTTTGGCCTGTTGGGCTGTCGATTGAGTTAAGCCACTTCAAGGCGTGGTGGTCTGTCACCACGTCAAAACGATACCCCTTCAAGTGACAGCGAAGCTTCCGGATCGCCCAAACTATGGCGAAGCATTCCTTTTCGGTTGCAGAATAATTTTCCTCGGCCTTGAGCAAGCGACGGCTGGCATAAGCGATCACTCTCCTTTGTTTGTTGCGTCAGTACTGCACCTAGCCCATAGTCAGTCACCCGCATCCATTTGTAACGAGAATTTTTCTGTATGTATACCGTCCTGGCTGATTACATGCCCAAGGTAGACGACCCTCCGTTGGAAAAAGCTGAATTTCTTCCGGTTAAGCTTGAGATTAGCTTCTCTCAACCTTCTGAATAACTTTGGGTAATATCTCTGCTTGACGGGCTTGTCATCTTTCATGGTGATGATATGCTCGGCTACGCTGGATTCCCCAAATAAGGTTTCAAATTGTGCGAGTTCCTGGTCCACAAAATCGTCTATCTTGTCCCGCTTTGCGTCTATTAGCTGTGGATCGCCAACTGTGTGTGCCGACCGTGGCTCCTCTGCTGCCTCTACTACCTTGTCTACTTCCTCTGTTACCGCATCCGTTGCTACGTATGCTTTCTCTGCCGTTGCTTCTGCTATAACGTTTTCTGCCTTGTCTGTCTCCTGTGCTGCTCCTGCTGCTACTTTTACTACCACGTCGGTTCTTTCTGCTGCCCCGTCTGTTTTTGTCTGTTACCGCATCCCTGACCGAGTATGCTTTCTCTGCCGTTACGTCTGCCATAACGTTTTCTGCCTTGTCTGTCTCCTGTGCTGCCCCTGCTGCTGCTTTTGCTACCACGTCGGTTCTTTCTGCTGCCTCGTCTGTTTTCTCTGTTACCGCATCCCTGGCCGAGTATGCCTTCTCTGCTGTTGCTTCTGCTACCACGTTTTCTGTCTCGTATGTCTCCTGGGCTACTGCTTCTGCTAGTACGTGTGTTCTTTCTGCTGCCCCGTATGTTTCCTCTGTTACCGCATCCCTGGCAGAGTATGTTTCCTCTGCTGCTGTACCGTTCTGGCCCAGCCGCAGGCTCCGGTGACCAGTGTGGCGATGACCGGAGTGCTTTCTAGTGTGACTAGGGCCGTGATTCTATGTCCCATCACTCGAAGTGGCATTGCAATAGTCGGGAACTCCTCAGGTTTGCGACCCACAGCTAGTTCCGCGGTAGTGAGAGTCACTGCCCGTTTCCAACTGTATTGGACCGGCAGCAATCCAGCGTACGTACCCCTCGGCGTCCAAAGTCCCAGCAGAAGAGGATCTGGCATTTCGGCATTCGCGTGCAAGATGCCCGACTTCTCCACAGTTCCTACAGGCGCGATGTTGATCAATGGGTTCGTTGCTCCCTGAGGCTGGCGCCATGTTGACAAGTGGCCTTGTTGCGGTTGGATACCTATCCCTGGTCCTCTCGGGACGGTATTCCTGTTGTTGGGCTGGTGCATGCCAGCCGCAGTCTTGGATTGGTTCCTTGAACCGAACTGGTGGTCTTGCCCTTGCTGCTGTTGGCCATCGTGCTCCAAGCTCCTCCCGCCTGTACGCGTATAAATTCTGGGGGGTCTCGTACTCCGATACTAACTGGGTAACAACAGCCAATTTAACGCATTCCCTTCGGCGCGCGTACATCTGGAAGCATATTTTCATCAATCCGGTCCAGCTCCTGCGTTTCGGAATAATTGGCCCGCTGCATCATCAACCGGTTGGCGATGAGGTAATCCTTGAATGGTTCCCCGGGCTACTGTACTCGTCGACGGATATTGTCTTCCAGGCGATCAAAGTATCGGGGGGTAGGAAAAAAATTCAAGAACTGTTTCTTGTCACCCGGTACCGAACCCCTGCCTTTCCAGTCAACAGGCCAACCATCATACTGGGTAGTCAGTCCGGCCGTATATGGTACATTATTAACTGCTCCTCCACCATCTCAATGAATCACATTTTATTGGCCAAAGCTGCGCAGGATATGTCCTCCTGCCAGTTTGGGCTTGTGTCCGCTTCCCAGGGGCTCCTTTATCTGGGGCGCGAAGCTCTGTGTGAGACGGGTATCGGTAGCTGCAGGATCTCCTCTGGTGCCGGCTCCTGCTTGGCCTCAAGCGGGTCGTTAGTAGGCGAGGTGACCGGATATTGGTCCCTCGGAGTCGTGCATCCTTATACGTGGCCTTCAGCTCGTCTAGCCGACTCTGAATCTCAGCTGAGTGTTCGATACGCTTGATATAGGTGAACAGGCGACTCCTTAATTCGTCGACAGATCCTGAGGACTCCAGCCCAAATTCCGTGGCTAGTGCCTGGAGTTCGT
>JBAMBS010000588.1:0-75000 GCA_037044455.1 Zygothrica quintamaculata
CACATGTGCCAATTTGAATGTCATAGAAACTGTAAAAATCGTATAAGCAAAATGTTGTCGTATTGCCATGGCCACAACGCGCCCAACAGGTGTGCGAGCCATTTGAATGGGCCAATATCCAAGACGATGGCAACTCTTTTGGACCAAAAACAATGAAAGAGCTAACAAAATTCATTGTCATAACGCATACGTCATATATATATATATATATATATATATATATATGTATATGTGTGTTAGTGTGTATTATTGTTGTTGTTGTTGCTGTTGGATTGTGTGTTGTGTCGCTTAATGGCCAAGACGTGTTTAACACATTAACGTTAGCAAACCTTTAAACTGTGTTTTATATTTATAACCATTTTTATATTCGTACATTCGCCGCCAGCTGCTAGTAACAAAATGTTGGCTCAAAATCAAATTGTAACCATGGCTAAAACAAATATATGCGCAACACCAACAACAAAAACAAATAGCAATAAACAGAACAAAAACAAAATACAGAAACAAAAACTATTGTCAACAACTTGTTGTACAATTGTGCACTGAACTTGTATGTTGTCAAAGCGATTCAAGTAGTTAATGGACTTGTAACAATGTTAAATAAAATAAACCCATTCTAACTCTACACATTATATACATATATACTAATATATATATATATATATATTATATTATATTATTTGATATATCAATTAAAGCCCAAGCCTGTAGCCAACTTAATTTGAATAAAACTTTTAAGCGAATTTCATCAATGAAATTTCATTCATTTGAATCATTTTGGTAAGCATTGTTATTGGACAAAAAAAAAGGAAAAAATTAAACAATAAAATTAACAATTATTAATACATTAATTTTTTAATTTAATACTTAGTATTTTAGTTAAAATTTTTTGTTTTTTTAAATATTTATCAAAAATATAAAATAAATAAAATTTTGTAATTTGCTTTTGAGTTGAAACTTAAATGAATATGTTTAACAAATTAACAAATTTAATATGCCATTTGCAGTATTAATATAAAAGCTATAAATGTTGTCTGCACAGCCCGACCGGTAGTCGAACCTAGCACCCCTTGCCGAGTTGCCCAACGATAGCTTCTCATTGAGACAAATACTGCAATGAGGCGGGTTTATTGCAGCAAATTGCATGAGTTTTGCTTGGAATATAAAAGTTTTTTTTAACATATATACATATATAAGATAATATATATAAATGTTTCTTTAATATATTTATTAATAATGTATACAATAATATCTTATTCTGTATAGCATTATAATATATTTCAGTTTATTAACAACTTCAATTTCATATTGTCTGCTCTTGCCATTTGATTAATCTGTGATAATACTCTAATATATATATATAAATTATATAGAGATAATCTGTTGTGTTTCTGTTTATAAACAGAAACTTAAGTAGTCGAACCTAATAACCTATAGATAGCCATATCTTTGGGCTAAGTTCAATCATATTCAACTGTAGATAGAAATTGTCTATATAAATTGTCATATATAATATGTTTAATAGTCAAATTGGAAATCTAAACAAATGTATATATATATATATATATATATATATGTGTGTGTGTGTGTGTGTGTGTGTGTATCATATCAATCTATGAAGGAATTACGCATATAAATTCCATACTTCCGGCTCTCCCACGCAATCAAAATAAATTTGAATGAATGGCAAAGGCCTTAAATTAATTGGAGCGACTATCAAGAAATGCTTTTCGATTAGTGCAAAACACCTGTTGACAAAACCGGCCCCACTAAAAACCCCAAAAACAAAAAAAAAAAAAAACCAAGCCAGTTTGGAAGACGCAGACAGACCCCACCAAAAAAAAAAAAAAAACACAAGAGATAAAAAACAGATTAGAAATTCAAATGTTCAAACGCAAAAAAAAAAAAGAAAAACAAAAACAAACAAACAACACGTTTGTACCTATAGCTATAACTATATAGATATATGTATGTTTGTATATATATATATGTATGTATATATTTATATATATGTTCAGTACATGCACCTGTAGCTGTTAGCTGTACCCGCAGCTGTAGTCATATCTGTAAATGTACCTGTACCTCTAGCTGTACCTGTACCTGTATCTCACCTTTACCCCCCCCAGCTGTACCTCTAACTGTACCGATTGGAGTTATGCCAATGTGTGCTTTGGTATATGACTAAAATGCGTGGCTATTTTGATCATAGTTTGACACCTGTGGCCACTTGTTTTTGTGCTTCTTCTTCTTCTACCCCATAAAGTACCACCAACTTGCACTAGACCCAACAAAAGATTCCCCCGCATATACCCACACTTGCCGAACTATTCTAGTTCGTATCTTTAACTAACTGGAAGTATATTATATATATTCATTTTTTTTTTTGTCGAGTGCAAAGCAATTTCTATTTCAAAAATGACGATGTCGTTTGTAAACAATACATATATACATACATATATATATATATATATATATATATATTTTATAACTAGCTTTACTTATTTTTGGTTTTTACTTTTTGTTCTTGTTCCTGTTGTACTTATTTTTGTTTATTTTTTCTTTTTCTTTTTGTTATCAGTTTGCATTGTCAACGTAAAACTTGATTCATTGGCCCTTCCCTTAAACCAAATTTGAAGTGCTGAGTGCACTCTCAGTACTAAAGCACCTATGGCACCTTGGCACTCTTATCACATATATGTGAAGTATATTAAGGCTACGCATTACGCCCGCACAAACCGTAAAATGTACAAATATATATATATAATCGGTATATAACCGTACAGCTCATTGGGCTTATCAGTGCCAGATGGCCAAAGCCTTAGGCAAAAGGCACAAACTGTATGTGCACCTCAAGTCTTTGTATAACTAGTACTATACTATACAAATACATATATATAAAACATTTATATATATGTGTGTGTGTGTGTGTGTGTGTGTGTGTGTGTTTAGTGACTATCAGTTGTATACAAGTTGAGTCCATGGCATAGCAGACAAACGCTTATCACTTGTCATGTTACGTGTTATATGCTGATGCTACTCATACCCGTCTCATGCCACTTCATTACCTCACTACCCACCATAATAGTACACCACACCACACAGCACCACACCCATTCACCATAGGCGCCCATAGTGCCCACAGTTGCCCACATGTTTCATTCAAACAGGTGGTTGCACTGAGCTCCAAGTGCTCTACACACCCAGCCCAGCCCAGCCCAGCACAGCCGGGCTATGTTCCAAGGTTTTCCTATTAGTGATCGTAGGTTCTTATCTGGCGCACGCTTTGAGCATTATGTTCACTACCTATACCCACTCTCCACCTCTCTCTATCTCATAGTCCCTTCTGCTTTTGCTCTCTGTATATATTTTTTTTGTGGTTTTTTTTTGTTGTTGTTGATTTTGGTGTTGTTTTTGTTTTTGTTTTCAACATGCGTTCGTATTCGCTTTCTGTTTTTGTTTGCTGCTGTAATTAAGGTGATGAATTTATTGCATTCCCCCGCCTCCGTGCAACGTCTATACTCCCCATCATGTGTCCCCCTCCACCCCTACAATACTCGATAAATTTCATATTGCCTGATACGGCATGGGGCCACATGCAAGTTTCAAGTGCCTTGCGCTTAATTTTTGCTTTGGTTTTTTTTTTTTGCTATTTTCTTTTGATTGTTGTTTCTTCTTTTTTTTTGGTTTTTTATCTCTTTTACCCTACAAATTGTGCTGCAGTTTTTTTTTTTTTAATTTTTATTTTTTACTTTTAAGTGCATAAACAAACGTTGAGTATATACGTTAGGGCAGCGCAGTTCAAGAGGGGGAAAGTTGCATAAGAACTTATCACCTGTGTGTGTGTGTGTGTGTTAGTATTAAATAGTAGCTATAACTAACTGTAACTGCTATTAAAGTAGTTATAAACTATCGAGTTCATTTTTTTATAACATGCAATTTCTGCGTTATATCCTTAAAACGAAACTTGCGCCATTTGTTGCATGCATTTGTTACTTGTTTTAAGCTCTTTAGATTTTCTGGCAAGATAACGCAGAAATATATACATATATATATATATATATATATAATTATATTGCAATCGCACGGATATCAATTTTTGTTGCTTTACTCATTTGTCGCCAGTTGACAAAAGGAGAGAGAGCGAGAGGGGCAAGGCTGGAAGCTGGAGGAGGGAAGCTGGTGAGAGCTTGTCGTCAGGCTGTTCAAATTGATAAAGTGAGAACAACTTGCTTACAATTTATAGGCATTTTTAATTGATATCGAAGCTAACCTCAACACCTACGCTCCTCTCAACCCTTACACAATCCTTCTCCCTCTCTCTCTCTCTCTCTCTCTCCCACTCACACGCATTTATAACAATGTTAACTGACACCCAAAAAAAATATCGAACTTATCAATGAAAAATGTGCACTTGAATTTCCGACAGCGGACATCGCGCCTTATATATATATATATATATATATATATATATATATATAAACGGATACCCTTAAATGTAGCAGTACCGTGTATTGTGTACCCTGTACCATACACCCCGCAACTTCCCTTTCCGCCAAACACATACTGTGTTCAATCGTATATCATGTTATATATTTTATTTCTCTGCTCTGATCGCATTCGATCGGTTTGTTAGTTGTTGTTTGTTATAGCGGATGTAGCTTTGGGGCATGTCGCATGTCGCATGTCGCATGTTTAATGTCTCAAATTGGGTGGCAAATACCTGTATGTTTGCATGTGTATTGCGTGTTGTATAACAAAATGTAATGTTATAATTTGTCGCCAGAGACAAGTTCAATTGAATCATCAAGGGCAAATGTTAAATACTATATTTAATAATAAGGCACAGCTTAACTTTTGATTTAACTTAGACTTTAGTTAAAGTCATTAACTATATATATATATATATATATATATATGTATGTATTACCTAACCAGCAGCTAATGATTATTATTTAACTCTTATATATAACTATATATATATATATATATATATATATATTTCGATTAGATCAACAGCTGTGACAAACTAATTGCAAAATTATCTAAGTATTTATTAATGATTTACATTCAATATATTTTTTTGTGTTCAATCAGTTAAAAGCTTAACAAGTAAGAAATCTTTAGTCGAGTGTACCCGACTACGAGAGCCGCTTTGCCTTCACACACATACGCAGACATACACACAGCTCTACAGGCACTTTAAGCCATTGCGCGTGCCTTTAGTCCCCCCTACACTATATAATGCGATACTTAATGTTGTATAACTTCCGTGTTATTTGTTTAATCATAACGAAATTCACAACGTAGATCAAGATTGATCTAATTGTTGTTGTGAGCCAAAAAGAAATTTGATCAGTTTTAAATTGTGCTTAATATTCGTTTTTTTCGTATTGCGGGGATCAGGGGAAAAAATTCAAAAATTTAAAACAAAACGTAGATATGAAATTTGCTTGCTCTAGCTCGTATAGTCTCTAAAAAACAGGAGTTTTCCAGGACGAACCGACGAATATGGCTAGATCGACTCAGCTAGTTGTCCTGATCAAGAATATATATACTTTATGGTGTCTTCGATGATTATTTCTATCTGTTTCATACTTTTCGCACATTTCCATTAACTTTCTTTTGCTCTTTTTTAAAGGCAAAGGGGCTTAAAATTATAAATAAAGGGGATTAAAGTTATAAATTTTTTTTTATAGTTTATTATTAGAAGTTATAACCAAAGTAATCGGCAGTTAGTTAACGTTCGATATTTATTTATTTTTATATTTATATTTATTATATCTTAATTGTAGTTGTTTGGCTTTCAAACACTTTTGATAACTCGCCTAACAAATCATTCAATTACGAGTTTCTCTATATAAAACTATATATACATATAAATATATATACATATATATATATATATATTTATATATGTATGTATGTATGTATGTATGTATATATGTAGAGTTGAAAGCGCATTTAAAAAACAATTCAACTCGAGGCTTAAATATAAATAATTAGTAACGACTGCATAAAGATAAAAGTTAAATTAGACGCTAATTTTAAAAGCAACGAAGCTGGCCATAAAAACAAAAGCGAAAAAGCGCACAAGCGCAAAAAAAAAACGCAAAAAATAAATAAACTAAAGCCAATGGCGAAACTGGAGCAATTATAGATGCGGGGCGAAGGCGGGGGGGGCGGTAAAGTTTTTAACCAACCAGCAAATAACTCAATTGAAATGCCAACGGAACTGACACGCAGGCGACAAGAAATTGAAAATTGAATTTAAAATTGCGCAAAGCCAATGAACCACAGTGAAAACAGTAAACGAAGAGAAGTGAAGAAGGGTGGAGAAGCGAAAATGAAGAGACAAATACAGAGAGGGAGGTAAATTGTTAGAGCGCTAGACGTTAAGGGGGTAGCGGGGGGAGTGTTAAGCATAACAATCGTTAAAGGTTACCTAGCAGACTTAACTGCTGCAAATAGTTGCAATCGCGTTGCCAACTTGTGGACTAATTAGAAAAACGGCAAGTAAAAAAAAAATTGAGACAAAAAAAAAACAACAGCAAAACAAAGAGGACGACGAAGACGGCGACTAATTGCTATAAAAAAATCAAAAAAAAAAAAAACATCCAAAAAAAATAAGACAGAGTTAAGACTTAAAAAAATATTGAAGCTGAAGTTGAGGTTAAACTTAAGGCTTAAACTGAGCGTGCCAGAAAGAGAGCAGCGTGAAGCTTATAAACAACTCAAGCTGATAGAGAGGCGAGAGGGACAGAGTTGTAAGGGTATAAGATATATATATATATATATATATATAGAAAGAGCTATATGCTTAGGTAAAAACAGCGAAAGAGAGAGATAGACACAGAGAGAGAGAGAGAGATAGAGAAAGAGTGGGGAGGGGGGTAGGCAGAGTGGGCAGCAAGCTAGTGGCTAGTGGCAGCTGGCTAGTGATTGGCGCAGGTGCAGGCCATAAGCATGAGACCGGCGCTTAGCTGACGTCGATGCTAAGCGCACAGGTGGCTTACAAGCCTCAGTCAACGAGGTGACTCAACTAACAACAACAACACTAACAACAACACTAACAACAACAACACATTGGCAATTATCGCTGTTGTTGGCAGGCGGCTCCGGTATTGATATTTGTTTGCTATTCGCCGCTTTGCATTAGCCGACATTTAAGCACGGCTATCGATTTAATTTTAACCCGTCGCATAAATTTCAGTTAATTTTTGTTTTTGGGTTTTCTCTGTATGTGTGTGTGTGTGTTGGGTTTTTGTTGTTGTTGTAGTTCCACCCGCCTGCTCAGCATGCCACAAGCGGAAAATTGATTTACACTTTAAGAAAAATGTGTTGAAAGCAAGAAAATTCAATTTAAAGCAATTTGTGTTATTTACTTAACTAAATTCAGCTTACACAGAACTCAATGAAGCATGTATTAAATAGTGTTGCCACTTAACAAAAATAAGCACAAAGCATAAACAAAACTTTATATATATATATATATATATATATATATATATATGTATATAATTTCGATTTAAGTATAACAAAATGAAGTTGATTTCATGTGATTCAATTTATAAATTGCAGCAAACATCTTTAAGTCGTCGTGTAGTTTGCGATGTACTCTAACTTTAATATAGTGTATCTTTTTGCTTAATATACTCTTTTATACTAGAGAATTGAAGCACATTCTCTAATGTATACGGTACCTGCCTTTACTCACAGTCATGCCCTAGATGAGAGCTTCTTCTCTGCAGCTGCTTGCAATTCTCTGGCAAATCTATAGTTAAAGTAATTGCTCTATAAAGTTTTAATTATATATATATATATATATATATATATATATATAGGCCATATTCTACTATAATATTTTGCAATTAGTTTACT
This sequence comes from Zygothrica quintamaculata, assembly GCA_037044455.1. Taxonomy (NCBI): domain Eukaryota; kingdom Metazoa; phylum Arthropoda; class Insecta; order Diptera; family Drosophilidae; genus Zygothrica; species Zygothrica quintamaculata. Next base: position 7,879 of record JBAMBS010000588.1, read on the forward strand.
TTAGTTACTTGACAATTTCTCTCAGTGTTGGCCTCGCTTTAAGTCCATATTTAAACAATTTGTTAACTGCACCTAGTCGCGAATGGAGCAGCGACTCGTAAATCTTGGCCCAGTCGGCAGGTTGACAGATTCGTTAAATTTTTTTTTTAAATATATATAAACATATATATATATATATATATATATATATTTTCATAAGCTGCACCCCTCCAAAAAAATATAAATAAATAACAAACCACCCAATGTAATAGCCAACCCCCTCTCTGTCAACAAACTAAATACTTGGCTAATTTGCACTTTTTGTTGCGTTAAATGTCGCAAAAATTTGGCAAAAGTTTTTTATTATTATTTTTTCTTTATATATATATTGTTGTTGCTTTGTAATTGTTGCTAGCTGTTGCTGAATGTTGTCATGTGCAATTTTTTGAAGTTTTTATGAGCTCAACGGTCAAAGTTCGTTGCTGCAAATTATGTGACGGCTGCAATGACTGCGCAGTCAGCGATGGCAGCGCGCGCGCTGTGGGTGTTTTTTTAACGCGTGGCTTGTAACTCTTTTCTTGACTGCCAATTGGCAATCATAACGTATCGAATCTTAACTGAAAACTGGGCGTATTGCCAATTAAGGTATACACACTAACTTTGGCCTTAAACTAACACACACATTTTATGTTTATAATATGCCAATTATAGCAGCTTTTGCGATTTTGCAACAAAAAAACAATAATGAAAACAAAAATGGGGCAAACATTTTTTTATAATTTTAAGATTGCTTTAAATGCCAGAGATCATTGTTAACCTTATAGTTTGTATATTAATTATATTAACTTTAAGTTATTATATTCAATCTAATCTAATCTAATCTTTTGGCTTAAATATCTTGTAAGGCAATCAAAATTTTTATTACAAAATAGCATAAAGCCAGCGATAGATAGGAGCTTCAATAGGGTATTTATTAAAGATCAGTAAATGATCTGATTAGAAGCAACTATAATGCTAATATAGATCTGATAATTATATAGTATTATATTATGCATAACTGTATTATCGGAGCTACGGCTAAATCTGAAAGAAATTATATAGAAAGAATGACAATATTTGCCATTTTATTGCTAGGTTTATAGCAAACATTTTGATCTATGAAAAGTTGAATTAATGTTCAACTTATGACTCTTCTATATATATAGATATATGTATAATTTTAGTATATTTTACTACTCTTAAACCAACACAAGAGAATTCTCACAACAGAATCCTTAAAATAGTAAAATATTGCTTGTAATTATACGAAGAAATAAATTAACTTTGAGATTTTGTGGAATAGCAATAGATAATGAGATAAACAGTAGATAAAAGAAGCAAATAATGATAATGAAATTGAATATATAAGCTGTAAATGAATAGAGCATATTCTTTTAAAGGATAACATGCATACTATATACTTATTAAAGGATACTTTTGAGCTGTTTTTAAATTAAAATAAATTAAAAAATCAATTGCTTCTTTTCTTGAGCAGCACAAGCAGCCTTTGATCATAGTTCACCCTCGAGAGTTTTCACTGTATATACAATATATAATATATAGCATAGATTTTCCTAAAAGTTTCATTGCTTACTGCCAAAGAGCAGAAACAACGGGCAAAAGTAGTGCCAAAGTAAGCACATTGGCATTAGAAACCTCAGCAGTCACATACATATACACATACATACATATAAACTAGATAAGATGGATAAAGGATAAAAAAAAAAAAGTATGTACTAGTTAGTATATTAATTTTTGATTTTGCAGTATATAGAATATACATATATCATTGGACAGGTCAAGTGTTGTCAGGGTTTTTTTGTAGCTTCCGCTGGCAGCTGTCAAAGACAAATTGTTCGACTGGCCCCGGTCATAAATTTCACGCAAATAAAACAGAAAACAACAAAAATGAAACTCAATGTTTCTATTGAAGTAACCTTCAACAAAACAACAATAACAATAACATCAACAGCAACAACAGCAGCAACAACAACAACAGCAACAGTAACAACAGCGACAAGTACAAACACGAACGTGCGATGCAGTTTTCCGCAATGTGATGCCGACGGTGAAACCAGCAGCTGTATGAGAGAACAACAGAGATGGCCATAGCTAGAGATAGAGAAGGAGATAAAAAGAGAATAGGAAAGATAGACAGAGAGAGAGAGAGACACAGACAGAGAGGGGGTTAAGCAGAGGGACAGATGCGATGAAGAGTCGCTAAAGCGTTGCTCTAAACAAGCTGAAGAAGCTGCTTTGAGAGAAGGAAAATAAAAACAGACAGAGATACAGATACAAATAGATATATACATATAGTTATATATATAAGAAATATATTTATATATATATATATATGTATCTGGTAGAGCGCAGACAATAAGGGGATAGAGAAGAGTGTAGATCGAGACGAGTCTCGCAAGTTTTCGGGGCGTGGGTTGCAATGAAACGATGAAACGAGAAGCGACAACAACAACAATAACATTGAGAGCTAGCAGACGGCGGCAGGTGTGTGCCACAATTATTGACTAGCTGACTGACTAACTGACTGAATGACAGACTGACTGACTGTCAAACACACAGATACACAGACAGACAGACAGACAGACAGACAGACAGACAGTCAGACGGACGGACGGACATGACATTGCAATGCCGTTTGCCGACATCGTCGTTTACTTGCACAACAAATAACACACAAACAACATACACACAAGCACACACACACACACACACACACATATATACATAGACACACAAACACTTAAGCAAAATGGATTTTTAATTTTTTTGTTTTGCTAAACTACTTAAAGAAAACAACAGCAACAACAACAACAACTATGCATAAAATCTAATGTAATATATGGAAAATTGAACTCATATATATATATATATATATATATATATATATATATTATATATATTTATAGAGTTTTTTTATGCCATCTCTCTATGTTTTTCTTTCTTCTTCTACTTCATTTTGCAACAATAAATAAACATAACAAAACAATTAAAACACGTGCACAGCAGCAATCAACGTTAAATTTAGGGTGAATCGACAACAGCAGCAACATTGATAACAAGCAGAGACAACTCTATCTCTATCAGTATCGCTATCTATCTAAAATGTTTCTAACTGTTTCTAACTGTTTCTCATTGTATCTAACTGTATCTATATATATATATATATATGCAGCTACCCTCAAGTTGTAGAGCATACATAATGATATACTCATACCGTTTAGAGCAATCAGTCCTGGCTCTTAACTGATGGCAAACACGTTTTAGCATTCAAAAGTCCATGGGGAAATCTTTTGCATCTTTTGGCCTTGTGCATAATTCATAAATGTTTTCAGTTTTATGCTTTGCTTTTAATATTCTTAGAGAAGGGGTGGAGGGAAGTGTTGCTGTGGAGCCTTAGGTATATATATATATATATATATAGAAATATATAATTTAGGGGTTGTTTTTTTGGTATAGAAGATGATTCAGCCATATGTTAGAATAGCAAATTGTAAGCGTGTTGCATGCGGCGTATGCGTAATTTAAGCCATACACTAATTGAGTTACTCGCGCAGGGCCATTGCCACTTGCAACAGTGCAACCAAAGCAGAGGCAAGCCAGTGGCAAGCCAGTAGCAAGCCAGCGGCAAGCTATTGGCAAAACAGCAGCAACCAGGGCAACATCTGGGCGGCCATGGGGAATTATTAGGTTACAATTTGATGTGAGTCGCCTGACGATTATGACAGATGTTTGCTGCTGCTGCTGCTGCTGTTGTTGCTGTTGTTACTGGTAAAGTGGCAGCTTCTCAAGTGCTTGGCTGCGCTTTTGGCATGTGGCCTGTGGCTCGACAGGCGCGGCACAGCCACAGCGTCTCCAGGTACCCCTGCCACTTCAACTCCGTCTTCAATTTAGCCTCAGTTTCAGTTTCGGTTTTGCAGTCTCAGCCACATGTCATGATTGCTTCTCGTAGTGGGTGTGTATGTGTGTAAGTATGTGTGTGTGTGTGTGTGTGTATTATGTGTGAGTCATGGTACGTGCTACTGTGCAAAAAAATTATTAAATTTTTATACGGCATGTGCGCATTTTTAAACAGCCTTTAGACCATGTCAAAACGTACCAAAACTGAGCCGCTCCTTAATGGCTCTTAGAGTAAGTTGAAGAGAAAGAGGAGTTGTAATGATTGTGGTAGGTGGGTAATGGACACAAAAGAAGAAGATGCAGTAAATTGTTGGCTAAATTGAAAGATCTTCTGAAGAAAAAAAAGAAAAAAGGGTTTCACGTCAAAAGTTAACACGTGTCGTACGTGGTTGCCATTAACGTAAACATTTTACGGTTGAATTTTTTTTTTGAGTGTCTGCCAAATTGTGTTAGGAAATTTATTGAATGGGTCAACTAAATAATATGCATTGCCAATTTTCCACAAAATGTTATAAATTTTTACATTTAAGCAAATACGTTAAAAGGGGATTGTGGTTGGATGGCTGGCTGGGAGTGGGAGTGGGGTTGGGTTTGGGTTTTTATGGCAAGGTGAAAAAACAAACAGAAATTTTGTGTGCGACTTTGATGCGTTGCTGAATGTAATGTTAATGTTAACAAAAGCAATGCACAGTGTGGTAAAAATAGTTGAAAATGTAATGAAATTGATAGAATAAAGCAATGGAAATATTGATTAATTGTTAACATGAAACTATGTTAAAAGTTTTCGGCATATTTAGTGCTATTTAGTGGGTAAATCAAAAGGAGTAAAAAATGAATTTGATAAAAGAAAGTAGGCTATAGCTGGCATCATAAAATGGTATATAAGTATATATATATATAGTTATATATACTGTTTTATATACATACTTATACATGATGTGCATATATAGATCTATAGATCTATAGTAGACTTAACTCTTTCATTTCATTCATATCATATTAAGTTTGTCTAGAAATTTACATTTTTTGTTGTCTTGCTTTTAAGTAAATCAACTCAAACCACACACACTCACACACACACAGATAGAGCTACACACTTGCAGCTGTACCACTTGACCAATGACCCATTAAAAAGAAAGTAAGTTAAAAATATATATATATATATATATAAAATAGGTTTTACGCACTAATTGACAGTGTGTGGCCCATGGTGGCTGTCAAGTGACCCAGTGGCCGGTGCCAAAGCAAACAGACGCCAGAGCAAAGCGACTGCAATAACACTGGCAGCCACTGGGACCCACTGGGAGCCACAGACAGCGATATGATCAAAGTGATCTGCGACCAGCTTCCATATGTTTGCCAGCAGACAACTGCAGTTAATAGCCAGGCTGGGATGGGACATACAGTAGAGATATGGGCAAGGGGCAAGGGGCAAGGGGCAAGGGGCAAGTGCTGGATTGTGGCTAGGCGTGCACTATCGAGCAGTTGGGTGGGGCCTTAATTGTTGGTGGGCTGTTTGGGTGTTGGTGTTTGGTTGGGTGGTTGGTTGGGGATTGTGGCGCATCAACGTCAACAACATCATCATAAACGATGGCCAAGCAATGTGATCATTGCAATGGGGCAACCTACTTATTGCCAAGTTGCAGTTGCAATTTACAGCTGCAGTTAAAATAACATCAATCAATGGATTTGCTTTGTCTGTAGTTGCTTGTTGTTTAGCTGCTAGCGCCACCTACAGCCAGCTGCATGCTGACATGTATTGTATTGTATATGCAACAAAGTACATCAAAAAGTTCTCGCCTCAATTCTCACACTGCCTTAAAAAGCGCTTTAACTGATAGACAGACACTCAATGAAATTTCCATTCAACTTTAACGCTACCTAATGAATTTCAATGAAATAAATATACATATGTATACACACACACACACACACAAATACACACAGAAAGTATTTTTTGACAAATTTACGTAACGTAAAATTTTCGTATAATGAACATCTGTGCAAACAGAGCTCAATTATATGTAGATATATATATATATATATATATATATATATATGTATATATGTTTGTCAGATGTGAAGATGTACTTGTATTGCCCCATTCATTCCCCACTCCCCACTGCACAGTTTACCACCCCCTAATCCCACAACCAAAACAACAAAAAATTGGACAACAAAATTGAACGGGCAATTGGCGCGTGAGCGTGCGGAATGCGCTTGGGACCTGCACAGCAGCCAGTGGCAATGCCACATTCACATTCACATTCATATACACATACACATTCATAACCACATCCGCAACATCATCAACATTATCATGTTCATGATGAGCATTATATTATATTAATGTTGATAATCATTATGATCATTACTAGGCATCCGTTGTGCTCCAATTTTCACAGCTGGCCGTATATTTAGTGTGCTAAATGAAATCGAGCGCGTTTATTTGTTTATATGGCATTTGTCAGCTGTGGACAAGCCATTCACTCCATTCACATCTATATATCGTATATCGGCTATATCTTATATATATATATATACTGTGTGTAATTGAAACGCGGCGTGTGTCTAAATTGAGTCCAAGACAAAAGCAATGAAACCCACTGACTAGACTAAAACTTGTCCATCAAAAAATGCTACGAACCGATTTGTAGACGTGTCCAGTGTCCAGTGTCCAGTTTTTAGTCTCCAGTATTCACTGTACTTTGTACAGTATTTATAATAAGACTGACCACCAGCGTTGTATACAATCACTACAATCACCAGTCACTAGACTTCAACTGTCTTACACAAATTAGCTCAATATATCGCCATCTACATAGATCTCAGATCAAATCTGATCTTATCTTATGGCAAACTGATCCATAGCCATAGCCAAAGCCAAAGCCAAAGCCAAAGTCGGAGCCAGTGCCAATTCTTCAAGCGTTTCAAAATGTAAATTCTCTAATTGTTATTAACAATTGCCGTTGGCCAGTTAGTTAAGCAATTAAAAGACACCAGACATAACTGCTATTCAAGCAATAAGTATTTTTTTTTCGTATTTTTTTTTTATTCCATTATTTTTTTTTTTTTTTTTGTTCATTGTGTTAACTCATAAAATCCATTTTTGGCCACTCAACACAATTTGTCGACTTTGATTTTTTTAATGATATTGCGATTATTATCGTAGATATATTAACTTTCTGATTAACTTTGTTTAACAGTTGAATGCAGTGACTATATATATATATATATATAGCTTATACTTGAGAAATCAGTTGGCAAATTGTATAGGAACATGTCATAGAGGAGTACAGGGTTCGATTTCCAGCCTGAGAGTGTATGTAGTGATGAAAACCATTCATAAAAATTTATTTTAATTTTAAATGTGGAATAAGTATATCATATTGATTTCAATTAAACATAATTTTTACATCATATGACATCATGCGTACATTATATATGCAACATATATACATCACTTGAACATACATTATGTATCCTAAATACACAATCATAAACATCAATATGTACATAAGCTTATACACTATTTGTACCTAATTTATACATCTAATGTACATGTTTATACATCATATTTATATACTTAATACATAATTTTAATTAAAAACTTACATTTTTTCATACATACTATACTAACAATGAGCTTATGTACATTATTACATCAATTTTACATAACTTTTACATTGATTGTACATCATTTTTACATCAATCTTACAACTTTTGTACTTCAGAGAAACATTAATTATATGCACCTAATTTGTACATCAGTTTTACATCAGCTTTACATAAGTGAATTACTTTTACATCATTTTTACATCATCTGTGTAGCATATACTTACATCGTATATACATAATTTGCTAGTAATTTGCACACAGTCTTGATGCAGCCTATTGATTCATAAATAATTTCTATATTTATCATTTTTACATAGTTTATACATCAAATTTATATAGATATGAATTTTTACATCATTTTGGTAGGAGTCTTTGGCATTTGTTAAGGAAGTGTATAAAATTTTCGTTAATTTTTGATTTTCTTATTTAACTGGAATTTCCTTCTAGTTTTTTTGTATTTGTATTTTTGTTTTATTTGTTGTTCGATTGAGTTTTCGTTTTTTTGAATTAGCCGTGGATTATGTCATGCAATTAACAATGGCACATTGTTGTTGTTGTTGTTGTTGCTGTTGTTGCTGTAGTTAGTTTTACGTTGATGTTGCAGCTGTTGTTAGTTGTTGTTGCTACCGTATTTTGGCTTTGTCAGCGGCACGTTTTGCGCTACGTTGCAAAACAAATGCAGATACAAATAGTCACACTCGCACTTGTATTCGTTATACGTTATTCGTATTCGTTATTCACTATTCACTATTCGTATTCATTCTCAAATTTTGCTACGATTGGAGGGAATTACAGACGACGATGTGTTGCGTGCACTTTGTGAACTTTTGTGTTTGCTACCGTAATCAACAATTGTTGCTGTTGTTGCTATTGTTGTTGTTGTTGTTGCTGTTGCATGTAATTAAGCAGCATTGACATGTCTAGTACGAGTTCGAGTTCGGGTTCGGGTTCGAGTTCGAAAATCGACATTTGCGCACAGCAAATTGACGTAAGCCTCATGCGTCAACGTTGATTGAACCGAACGTACAGATCAGCAACAGCAGCCACAACAGCAGCAGCAGCACGAGGAGCAAGAGAAGATAAAGAAGAAGAAGGAGGGTAACATGGCATTCGATGATCTGTGATCTCCAGCCGAGCGCCAACAACTAGATATCAAGATCTACCTGGGCGTGACTTTGGCATTGTCACCACCTTATGTTGTCTTCATGCATATGTATATGTGTGTTTATTTATGTGTGTGTGTTTGTGTGTGTGTGTGTGTGTGTGTGCGTATAGTTATGCCAAGGCTATTTTTGAAGCAACTTCTGCAAGTTCATTAAGAGACGACACACAGCATAAACATCATCAGGCACCTGTTTATGAATGAGTATTTATTGGTGTTAGTAACTGATTATAGATTATACATATTTAAGTCAAGTTTATAGCCCAATCTAACTGTTAAAAGATTCTAATAACTATGCTTAAGCAGAGCTCATACTGTGCGATTTATGAGCTGCTATAAAAATTGCTTCAAAATCAAATCAAATCTATACAATTAGGTCTAAAAATAAAATTAAGTACTTGAACTCTTGTAAGGAAGACACAATAAATTTAATAATATCAGCTTATAAATAAGGTGCACACACATACACAGACACACACTTATATATACATATTTATATATATGCTGATTATAAATTGTTTTACATGAAATCATACGATCATAATCTATAATATTCATTGATAATAATTTAGCTAATCAATGTTATAACTATGACATTATGCCATTTCCTATAGCTATTCAATATTCATTATTATTTTCCAAAAATTTAAAGTTTACACGTCACGTATACACGTGCACTTTACGTGATAAAATTCAATTTAGAAAATAATAAAAATAAACATAATAATAAATATCAAATTCTATACTCAAAGTCCTATCTAGTTTCAATTATGAGTATTATATATAACCTTTAGAAATTTTAATAAAACATAGATTATACAAATCATGAATTATATATATATATGTATATAGCATAACGATATGATGATAAATAAAACATGCAACAAATCATTTCGATAAGTATTTTATTTAATATTCTCTACTAAATTCAGCTTATACTTAAGCCAAAAATAAATCTTTTCTACATAAATATATATATTTATATATTAACGTATATATACATGCAACTGATATATATATATATATATATATATATACTTATTTATGATAATTTGATTTTAAAAGTAGAACTTGATTTTCGTTGTTTTCGTTATTATCGTATTATGTGCAAAAATCTTAATATCCCGCCGACAGTTGTATTAATTTTCAATATACTTGTTATCTTACAGAGATCAAAATTTATATGACATTATTCAGTTTATATTCAACTGCTCAGAAAAACAGCTGATCATTGCATAACACAACTGTGCATGACTACAATATACTCATTATAATATATAATAATGTAAATTTTTACCTAATAGTATATCTATATATATCTAACTTTGTTCAAAATTGAAGAAATATATTAAATAAATATTAATAAAAATACTTTATTTAATTATCAACAATGTATTTACGATATAAAAAAAAATCAATTTGAAATAAGACAAATTTAAATCAATTAAATTTAATTAATATTTAATTCAAAGATAATATTAACAATATAAAATATATATAAAACTATCAATTTAAAAAAATTTTAATTACAATATAAATAAAGTAAAACTTTATTTATATATAAAGCAATAAAATTCAATATTTTAATTTAAATAAAATACAATTTACATAATAATAAAAATAAATTTTATATAATATAAATGTAAAATAAAATATAAATAATTAAAAATATAATTAAAATAACATATCATTAAATTAAAATACATTTAAAAAAAATTTAATAAAACTGTAAATCAAATTGTATTCAATTAAAATACAACTTAATTTAAATAAAATTAATGTAAAATGAAAATAAAATTATAATAAAATATAACTCAATTAAAAAATATTTAGGAGAAAATATATTTAAAATAAAATAAATAAAATAAATTTAAAATAAAAAAATTAAATAATATATAATTTCTGAAAGAAATTAATTTCTACAAATTAATTTAATGTTAAATTGGTTTTCATTTTTGGTACATAAAAAAAAATTCATTAATTTAGCTTTAGTTCCAAAAAAATGGTTACAAAAATATAAAAAGCAGTTGAAATTAATTTGAATACTATAAAATATATTTTTATATAAATTTATATATATATTTTATATTTTTCTTTTATTCTAGATCAGCAATAGGGACATCTAACTCGGCTTATGAATGTTAGAATCAGTTTTTTTATCGTATTAATTTCTAATTATAGCTTTGTAATCCTTGATTATTTTTTATCTATGCTATATTATAATTATTCATAAGGATAATCCTTGACTATTCCTGATCTATACTATAATATAGTTATTTCTAAGTATCGGATATTAAGCACAGTATTTTTTTTAGAAAACTTTATCATTTGGGATGGCAGCAGACTACAGCTTCTACTCTGTGTGTATATGTATATGCTTTAATATGTGTGTGTAAATGTACTTAGGTAAATGTGAGTACAAAGAGCTTTTCATAGCTGAATAGAACCAACTATGGTATGCAAATTTGTAACCAGTATTTCACTATTATTTTACAAAGAAAACCTTTGAAATTATCAACAATGTTTAAATAAATATATAAAAAATAAATAGATTCTTGTTATTATATTATATTTATATAAATTAATAATTACATTTATAGTAATAAATAAAAATTATAAGAAATTTTTTTTTTATTTATATATAATATTATGAAAATTAAAGATATCTATCTTTAAGAAAAAGTTTTTGTCATTTGATTTCTAAAAATGAATTAAAATTTTAATAAATGAATAAGGTGTATTAGAGTCTTGTGCATAAGTCGTATATACCCGCTCTTAGCACTGTCTAATTGAAGGGCATAAGAAGAGATTAAAGACCGCTTTATAACAAGTTGCAAGATGGGGATTTTTTTTCAGCTTTTGTTGGGAAAACTAAGTATGTAAATCGAATATTTCTATGAAATATTCAAGATATAATAATAATCTTTTTAGCCCCTTTGCCTTTTTTGTAAAAAAAGAGCAAAGCGGAGCTATTGGAAATATGCAAAATCCAAAAGTATGTAACACATAGAAATAATCATCGGAGACCCCATAAAGTATATATATTCTGAATCAGGACGACAAGACGAGTTCATCTAGCCCTGTCCGTCTGTCTGTCCGTCCGTCCGTCCGTCCGTGCCGTCTCGTCCGTCCGTATGAACGCCTGTTTCTCAGAGACTATAAGAGCTAGAGCAACCAAACTTGAAATCTAGATTCGTTATGTTCGTACGCTGTACAAGTTTGTTTTAGACTTTCGAATTTCCTCCCCTGACCCCCGCAAATCGAAAAAAACGATTATTAAGCACAATTTTCAACCGATCAAATTTATTTTTGGCACACATCATAATTAGACCATTCTTGATCGATGTTGTAAACCTGGGTAAGATTGATCAAAAATCTCGGAAGTTATAGATCATCAAAAGTGGCGTTATGGGCCCCGGGGGGGTATAGTAGCGCGCGCAAAATAAGAGCTACAGCAACGAAATTTGGCATCTAGATTCGTTATGTTCGTACGCTATACAAGTTTGTTTTGGATTTTTCAATTTCCTCCCCTGACCCCCGCAAATCGAAAAAAACGATTATTAAGCACAATTTTCAACTGATCAAATTTATTTTTGGCACACATCATAATTAGACCATTCTTGATCGATGTTGTAAATCTGGGTAAGATTGGTCAAAAATCTCGGAAGTTATAGATTATCAAAAGTGGCGTTTTGGGCCCCGGGGGGGTATAGTAGCGCGCGCAAAATAAGAGCTAGAGCAACGAAATTTGGAACGTAGATTCGTTATGTTCGTACGCTATACGAGTTTGTTTTTGATTTTTAAATTTCCTCCCCTGACCCCCGCAAATCGAAAAAAACGATTATAAGGTACAATTTTTAGCCGATAAGATTTCTTTTTCGCACACATATTAAGTAGACCATTCTTCATCTACGTTGTGAGTTTCGTTAACATTGAACGAAAAACACGGAAGTTATACAACAATAAGTACCGCGCTGTAGAGCGTGGGGGGCTAAAAGGCGCGCGCAATGGCCAAGTACGTGCAGAACTGTGTGTATGTATGAGTATGTGTGTATGGCTGTATATGTAGGCAAAGGGGCTCTCGTAGTCGGGTACACTCGACTACAGACTTCTTACTTGTTTTCTATAGATACAACTCTCCTCTCTCTCTCTCTATATATATATAGCGCGGTACTTAATGTTGTATAACTTCCGTGTTTATTGTTCAATATTGACGAAATTCACAACGTAGATCAAGAATAGTCTAATAATAATTAATATGTGTGCGAAAAATAAATTTGATCGGTTAAAAATTGTACCTTATAATAGATTTTTTCAAATTGCGGGGGTCAGGGGAGGAAATCCGAAAATCTAAAACAAACTCGTATAGCGTACGAACATAACAAATCTAGATGCCAAATTTCGTTGCTCTAGCTCTTATTTTGCGCGCACTACTATACCCCCCCGGGGCCCATAACGCCACTTTTGATGATCTATAACTTCCGAGATTTTTGATCAATCTTACCCAGATACACAACATGGATCAAGAGTGGTCTAATTATGATGTGTACCAAAAATAAATTTGATCGGTTGAAAATTGTGGGGTCAGGGGAGGAAATTGAAAAATCCAAAACAAACTTGTATAGCGTACGAAAATAACAAATCTAGGTTTAATATTTGGTTGCTCTAGCTCTTATAGTTTCTGAGAAACAGACGTTCATACAGACGGACGGATGGACAGACGGACATGGCTAGATCGACTCGTCTTGTCGTCCTGATAGAAGATATATACTTTATGGGGTCTCCGATGATTATTTCTATGTGTTACATACTTTTGGATTTTGCACATTTCCAATAGCTCCGCTTTGGTTTTTTTTTACAAAAAGGCAAAGGGGCTAAAAATGTATATATATATATATATCGGAAGCCAAAGAGTTAAGCTAACGTTGGTGGCACTTGCCACTTGCCTGTTACCACTTGGCTGTTGGCACTTGAGCATGTTGCAGTCGGGCTGCGTTGCAATTAGTGTTAAAAGACAGAAGAAAAAAAAACATTGCTAACACAGTTGTTGCCACTGATGTTGCACAGATCCAATGCCCAGAGAGCCAAACACTTTTCGACCAACTAATTCTACTAATTGGCCTAATTCTCTGTGTGTGTGTGTGTTTTTATTCTTTTTGATTTGTTTTTGGCCCACGCATCAATTGAGAAGGTTGGTAAAAATGAGACGAACAGCTCATAAATAAACAAGAAAAAGAACCAAAGAAATGGAGTAACGAAGCAACACTGCAACATGAGAAACACGAAACAGAACAAGCTGGCAACATGAGTGTTAGACTATGGAGCGCCCAGAAGCAAACAGCGTTTCATATGCAGATGAGATTGAGATCCAAATCAAGATGGAGATGGAGATGGAGATTCAGATGGAAGTGATGATCATGTTGCGTATGTTATATATACATATCGAAGGTGAAGGAGAAGATATAGCTGCTACCTCATAGAGATTGAATTTGCTTAATGGCCGGAGAAGTGTTTGGTGCTGTTGTTGCTGCTTTTGCTGTTCTTGGGGGCATTGGGGGCGTTGGGGCGTTGTTGGTTACGTTACGGTACGTGTGAGCTGATAGGTTGGGTGGTCTGTTCCAAATCAATTGCTGCGTGGCAACAACATGTAGCAAACTCAGCAAAGCATAACGAAGAAAAAATTGTATAAAGGAGATTTCGATACGATTGGCTTGGATATGATGAGATGCAGGGCAGAGGGCAAATGGTACGATTTGTGGCCAAGGATGTTGTGGCAGAGATTCTGTATATATGTTTGAGTGTGTGTGTGTGTGTGTGTGTGTGCGAAATGCAGTTTGTTTATTTTGCATAAATGTTGCCCCAAATATTGCAGCTGTAAACACATAATGAATGCCAAAGATGCGCCTTATGCGATTAACGATCAAAACTCAATCGCAACTTGATTATTATAATCATAATAATGATGATGTTGCTGTTGCTGTTGCTGTTGCGGACCGCTCATCATCTGCTTTAGTCTGCGACTTATATGCTTGAATAAATATTTGTTTAAAATTCCGTACGCCACTGCCCACATAATGGGTAGAGAGCGTTGGTTGCCCCCTTGGGGCAAGTGGCCGACTCTCCGTATGCGCCCACACACGCCCATGAGGATCATGAGGACCACCAAGAAATCGATCGATGTTGCAGCTGCTACACAAATATGCTAAGTGCTGAGTTCGTCTTGAAAGTTGTTGTTGTTGTTCTTGTTATTGTTTTTTCCTATTCATCTTCTTATTATTGTTGTTGTTGGCTCTTTTGTAAACAATTCAGTCGACGGTCTGCAAACATTTTATTGGCAACGCGTCTTTTGTTGCCTCATTTTTATTGAGTTTTGGGCCATACTCGAAACCATTAGCACTCCACACAAAACACACACACAGACACACAAACACACAATCATACCATATACGCTCACACCCACTCTATGCCAGCCTCTGCCCCATGCTCTTGCCACTGCCAGATGCTGGTGCTGCTGCTGTTGCTGGGAAACGCTTCTTTTTTACTTCTTTTCAACACCTTCTTGTGGCCGCATGTGTTTGGCGTTTCAGATTGCTGTGTTTAGATTTGGCCCCCCCTCTCCTACCTCACCGCCACACCACTCTGTCTACAATCGTCTACAACTCTCTACTCTCTACTTGCTCTCTACTCCATGCCCATACCCAGTTTAACCACTCCCCCTTCTGCTGCTCCTCCTCTATACTGCCATACAATCTATTCATAATTTCAATTGACTGCAATCCCATGTGATCAGCCAGCTGAAGCGGATATTATTCGATCTTTATATATATATATATATATATATTCATTTTTTCCCCTCTCTCGCTCTCTCTCTCTCTCACACACACTGTTTTATTGATTAATTGTTGGTTTTTACGTTTCAACACCCGCACCTTCAACTCTTTAGTGGAATATATATGGATTTGCTCACTCTGCTGGTTTCTAGCGATCGTCATTGCCATCGCCCTCACCATATGATTAACATGTTTAACTGAAAGCCACTTCTGCCCTCAGCTGTGGCATGGAGTGGATCTATGTTGATCTTGTTGAAATTTTTAAATAAACTTTTTGCCACTGCCACTCGATTTGTTTGGGTGGCATGTTTAGCCTCAGCCTTAGCCTCAGTTACAGTCTCAGTCACAGTCGCAGTCTCAGTCGCAGTTCAAGCAATTCCCATCAAGCAATTGTATCTTGTATCTTATATCTTCTATAGCTGTTTGTATCTTTTGGCCAACGTAGCTGTCGGCGCATTCAATGGCCATGTGCGCGTATGTATGTGTATGTGTGTGTGTGTGTGTGTGTTTGTGTCTGTATATATCTTCTTGAGATTTGCTTAAATAATTTTTTGACAGATCTGTGAAATGTTTGTACTCCATAAGCAACATACGTTGTTTATCCTTATCAAATTGTATATATATATATATATATATATAGTGCTATTTGTATAGTCAATATATATGTTTATATATAATGAATATTCCCCATTTATGAAGTGTGTTCCGAGTAGAAGCTAAATCAACTCAAAGAAAAATAAAATTTTTGATCAGAATTTTTTTAACAGCTAATAGATCGTTGACTAACTGATCCTGTTTATGTATATATAAAAGTATATATATATATATATATATATATAGAGTCTAATATATTAAGAATTTATTCAGAATACATGGAACAGGAAAAGCTTTTCCCTTGGAAAATTCACGAAACAAATGAATTCACACACATATTCTGCCATCTCTTTCATATTTTGTGTTTATTTCGGCAAAAACTGTTGCGTTTTAAGCAGATTTTTGCCTGTTGCCAATTGCAGTTTTGCCATTGTATGAGTGGTCAAAAAAGTTGGTCATCACTGAATAACTATTTATTGATAAAAAAAAACTTCATAAGTGAAGTTAAATTTTAATGGAACTTTTGCTTTTCAGGGAAAATTGTGCTGTTCCCTTTTAGATTCACACTCTCTAAAGAAATTGTAATGCGAAAATAGCTGGAAAATAATAACAGAGTAAATAAGGATCTGTTCGCATTAGCTGCAATTAAAAAAGTATAAATTTAGCTGCACATTTATTCAAAAAGGACACCCTGTAGTAAATAGCTACGAAAGTTCCTTGAACTACAATTCACAACAAGCTGCAGCAATGCCCTGAACCATTGAATATTATGCATAGAAGATGCTTTATATTAGGAGTAAAAATTGTAGGGTATTACCTGTATGGATACCTAAACAGCCATTTCCAATTTAAGCAGCTTTTAAGCTTTCAGTTAAAGCTGTTTAATGCTGGTTAAAGCTTCGCTATTGAACGCTGTTGCTCATCTGTTGCATCATCTACTCCCGCTCTCAGTAATTTCCATTAGCAAAAAACTGTTGGAACTAACTAATTTTTAGTTTATATTATCTGCATATATATATACTATATATATATATTATGAATTTTAAAAAATGTTAAAATTATGTTGTAAGTTTTTTTTGGGAATTTTGCTGAAAGCCCATCGAGTGTTATTTCGATTTTTTAACATATTTTAGTGAACGATACTAAGAGAGGAATTAGCATATTAATTATGAAGACTTTACACATAGTTATTGGCTTTATATAGGCAGAGAGAAGGAAAAAACAGGTTAAAGCTTTGACCCATTGAAACTGACGAAAGATATACCAAAAGCAAGAGAGAAAACAAGAAAATTGTAAACAAATTTTTAAAGATCTTTTTCTGCTGACATTTTGCACAGATTTCTACAAGTTTATCATACCCAAAAAAGTACTACAAATGCTACGAGCATATCTGTTGCGCATTTCTAGTCAAAAATATAAAATGAAAATGCAAAAAAAAAAGTCAAAAAAGGGTCAACAACGACTTGCTCCAGGTGAGGCTCGAACTCACAACCCCGGCATAGCTCATCACAGTGTACTGATTATAAGTACCGTGCGCTAACCAATTGCGCCACTGGAGCTGTTGGACGAGGGCTGACAAAGGCGCAACATGAACGGGATAGAGGCGTACAGAACTACTAGAACACAATGGCATGATAATGCCCACTCTTTCGCACACTATACACCTCTCACTCTAATCCATCTTGTGGCACATTAGATGCGTACAATTTAGCATGTGTGCGAGCGAGTGTGCGAATCACAAAACATGCACCAAAAAAATGAAACACCAGCAAACTTTTTCTCTCATTAATTGAAACATAAAAAAAAAGAAAAAATTCTATGAAAAATATATATATATATATATATATATAGATTTGTTTTCAATCCGATTATAAGATATAAATATATAAAAAATAATATAATTAAAACAAAATACATTGATTAAAAATCAATAAAAAAAATTCCATTTTAAACAATTGATTTTTATAGTTTTAATTTTATACATACGATATACAGTATATACCGGCTATAAGCAAAACCTATAATGGTGGAAAATTTTTGCTTTTAAGCAATCATGAGTAATATACAAATACGTTGAATTTAAATGATTATTATAAAATAAGACACACGTTAAGAAGTTTATTTAAATTTATATTTTATGCTCTTCGTCAGATATAATAATATTAATATTAAATATAAAATGGGATGAAAAATTTTAATACTGCTTACAATTTGTTTAAAACCGATAAAACTTATATGAACTGATTCCAAATTAACAATTTTTTATTTGTTTATACACAATATTTTCTTATATACAATCAATTTTTTGCTTTTATGAGGTTAAATTTAGTGTTAAATAGTTTTAAGATGTTTAAAAATAACATAATTTTGCTTTTAACCAATATTTGATTATAAACTGTACACCTTATAACCTTTATATACTGTATATAAATAAAATATGTATTGAAAAGTGAAATTTGCTAAGTATCAGTTTTTACTTTCAATGCATTGATCAGAGCTATAAAACCAAAGCTCTTCCCTCCCCAACGATCACCAATATCTTACATTTTCCACAACTTGCACCTTCCCCCACACATTTAACAATGTAAATTTAATGCTTTTCACTTTCATTTCGAGAACAGGTGCAACGGCGATTACGAAAAAGCCCGTTAAAAATTGCGACAACAAACGTAACATCAGCTGCTGCTGCTGCTGCTGCTGCTGCTGCTACTACCCCAGTTGGCACTATAACCTGTAAAATACAAAACAACAACAAAAGCAACTAGAAAAAAGAAGTAGCAAAACAACAATAACAACAAAAACAAAAGCAAAAAAAAATAAAACACAGTTACAATTAGATTTCAAATGAATTGCAAAATGCAGCAAAACAATGGCAAACAAATAAGTTGATGTCAAGTATATGGCATAGCTGACTTACAATTACACTAACCATAAACTATACGCAGATACACACACACACATACACATACGCATACATATACTATAAGCTACAATGCACTTGAACAACAATCGATAAATTCTAAACAATATCTATATCTATATCTATATCTATATCTATATCTATATCTATATCTATATCTATATCTATATCTATATCTATATCTATATCTATATCTATATCTATATCTATATCTATATCTATATCTATATCTATATCTATATCTATATCTATATCTATATCTATATCTATATCTATATCTATATCTATATCTATATCTATATCTATATCTATATCTATATCTATATCTATATCTATATCTATATCTATATCTATATCTATATCTATATCTATATCTATATCTATATCTATATCTATATCTATATCTATATCTATATCTATATCTATATCTATATCTATATCTATATCTATATCTATATCTATATCTATATCTATATCTATATCTATATCTATATCTATATCTATATCTATATCTATATCTATATCTATATCTGTATCTATATCTATATCTATATCTATATCTATATCTATATCTATATCTATATCATCATTGATCAGCTTAAGTTAAAAGTTTGTTGTTCTATAACATGTCTGCTGCCTGCTCAATTATAGGGTATATTTATAGGGTATGCCTATAGCTGAACTTGTTGGATATTAAAAGTACTTGGGTAATCGCATCGATTACTGAGAAATCAACCTCGGAGTTAGTCAGGAAATGCAAATTGCGCTAATTACGTTGGGCATAAAGCGTTGCGATATTTTTCTCTTTTTTTTTTGTTTTACTGTTTTTGTTTTCTACTGTTGTTTTTGTTATTGTCGTGCTGTGATATTGCCATAATCGTTTCTAACTGAATATAAATATACAAATACATGTATGCATACAATACATATATATATATATATATATATATATATATATATATAAAATGCAATGCAATGACCATAAAGTACAAATAGAAAACAAACAACAATAATAATAACAACAACAATAACAACAACAGCCGTGACAAATGACCATTGTATGACATTAATAATAATAATTTAATGCTGGAAAAATGATTTCGCAATGGAAAACTTAGCGAAGCGAGCAAAGCAAATTCCTTGTCATGTCATGTTGTAATTAAAAATTATGAATAGCGACAACAGACAACACACAATACACAATATACAATACAGTATAACATACAACAGAACACAATACAATACAACACACAACACAACTTATTTGCAATTAAAGTGCTAATCATATAAAGATGATTTTCTTGCAAATTTCAATTGACATTATTAGACTATAAACAATTGCCATTAGACAACATTATATATAGAATCAATACAACAAAACATTTAATGCGTTTAATGTTCTACATACATACAGTTGATCTTTAATCTTGCTCTTCCTCTATAGCTAGCTATCTCAGTCACACGCTTAGCTATTTTCTAGCTATCTCTTTCAGTTTTGTGTAGCATTAGGCATATAATCGAATTAGAAGACGCAACAATCGAATCAAACACCACAAATAAAGAGTCGCATATCAACTTTGAGCAACCCACCAGAGACCCACCAGCAACCCACCAGCAACCCACCAGCTACCCACCAGCTATACACCAGCAAATAGAACAGCTGCCCACCATAAACTAACCATGAACTACCCATAGCTAGCATAGCTTCTAGGAGCAGCCACGGATGGAGGTTGGCGGCGGACTGGCGCCAGTTAAATCAAACAATGATAAAGCTGCACAAATTGCAGCGATTCGAGGAATTAAATGTGAAGCTAACAACATATAGAAATGCAACATATATATACACACACACACACACACACACACATACATACATACATACATATAAATATGTATTACTAATATGCATGTAAATATAATAAAATTATATTTAAAAATTAAAACGATTTGCTTTGTGTCTTTGCAAGGATTTTAAAACAAATTTTCAATTGCAGAAAAACCGAAATTTTCCTGCAAAATATTCACCAAATGCATAAAGTTAATTGTTGCTCAATTTATTAATTTCATTGTTTATAATATTGTCTATTTGTAACAATAAAATTTATCTAAATTCAACCAATTTCAACATTACAAATTATGCCAAAAATCTGATTTTAAGTAACAATGTAAAGAGAATTTTTAAACTAAAGGCATCATCATTATTATTATTATTATTACTATTATTATTATTATTATTATTAATATTATTTTTATTATTATTATTATTAAATATTATTAATATTATTATTATTATGAGCCGAAGATCCCAGCAGCCAGCACTCGTTTTATTTTGTAATTAATTATTATGCTTAGTATTTAATTCTAGACCTTATATTATAAAGAAATAAATAAATAAATAATATTATAAATATGAAATTATTATATTATTATTTTAATTAATTATAAATCAATTTATTTATAAGTGTACAAAAATTTTTATTTCATTTAATTTTTGTTGCAGCATAAATAATTAAAATTTAACTCTTGAATAAAACACTTTCTTGACAAACTTTATTTAAAAAGGCATGTTAATATATATAATCTATATGAGTATATATACAGATATATATTTATGAATGTATAAAAAATATAAACTCAATATAAATACTTTTTACATTCTACTGCTAAACATAAAGTATTATAGTATTAAATAAACTAAAAGCATAGCCCTAATGCAAACACATGCAAAAAGTGAGGTTAGGTACAACTATTAGAGCTAATAGCTAAAAGTTAAACTACAAATAATGTTAGAATCTTGCTTTGAATTAAATTTAGATAAACTAAATGTATATTTTAATAATAAAAATTAAAGAAAAAAAAAGCTTAATAAAATTATATCGATATTTATGTTATTGAGTACAGAAATACATGATATTTCAGCTGAATATTCATGCATGTGTTAAGAGCCCAAAAAGCACGCCTTGAGTAACTGACAAGCTGATAAGCTCAGCTTGAGTCATAATGCGAGGCCCACCCAAAAAAAAAGTATATATATATATATATATTTATATATATATATGTAAGTATGGAAAAAATAAATAATAATAAGCTGCAAGCGATTGCAGCGCAGAGCTCGACAATCGGTCAGAGTCTTCAAGCAGTGCATTAAGATTAGAGCGTGTTGTTGTCGTCTTGAGGTCTTCTCAGTGACTATTTTTATGTTGTTGTTGTTGTAAATGTCGTATTTGTTATTATTGTTGTTGTTGTCGTGCTTCTGTTAACCATACATACACACAGACAGAGCTTATCTGTTGCAGTCACTGTCGCTGCACTTGTAGCGCCACTTTCAGTTTCATTTGCCAGATGCGCTTTAATGATGACTTTGACGCCGACTTCATTTTCGTTTTCATCTCCGTCTCCGTCTTCGTCTTTATCTTCGTCTTCGTCTTCGTCTTCAATTCTCTTACACTTACTTCATGTATCAACACACACATCAATATCATATCATACTTTACCCATTTCGAACTTCAATTTCGATTACGTCTCCATACATTAACTAGTAGTAGTTGGCAACGCTTGCTGTGAAACAGCTTGGCAATATTGATTGACCAGTGGAAGATTCATTATTGACACAGCTGCAGTTTAATTTTTGCTGTTGAACTTTGCAATGTTTGCACTAGCAGCGACTTTTACCCCAGGGCCAAGCCGAGCCAAGCCAATCCAACCCAGGCCGGGCCAGGCCAGTTGGTAGCCTCAGCTGTTGCTGTTGCTGGTTGCTGGTTGCTGTTGCTCGTTTGCTGGTTATTCATCATATCTCTGCTAGCGTCGCAGTCGCAGTACTGAGCACACAGCATCTATGTGCGAAGCAATTTGCTGTTGTTGCAGCGGTAAATAAAACGCAAAAAGCTTTACAGAACGCCTGCGCAGCTTGTTCAGTTTAGACTAACCTCACTCAATGCCGCCCCCACAATAAACATATATATAGACTTATATATATGTATATAGCTCAGTTCCATATATACACACACACACACACACACACACACATGCGTATATATGTAGGTACACTCATAAACAGACACTTTGCATGTTATTTGTTTCGTTTATTTGACTTTCTCATTAACTTTTGCTTGCTTTGCTTCGTTCAGTTTTTTTTTTCTATTTTTTTTTTTTCGTCTTCTTCGTTGCTTTGTTATTTCATTTAACTGAAAGTTGCCGCAAGATTTGTATGCGCACCTGATCAAACTTCACGTTCATTTTGACTGCGTTTCGGTCGCTCGGTCGGTTGGTCAGCAACAGCAACAGCAACAGCAACAGCAGCAGCAGCAGCAACAGCAGCAGCCGTAGATTGTGGGAACTTTTTTTTTTTTTTATATTATTATTAATATTTTGTGTTGATCTTGTGATTTGCCAAGTTTACACACTCATTCTATATTCATTATTTATTTATTAATCTTTTTTTATATTTTTTTTTTTTTCTTTTGAAATATTTTCTTTTTTACCTAAGGCTAAGCCTAGACATTGAGTATCTACTTTACTTTTAGTTTTTTTTATTATTTTTTGGAACTTGAAGGCAAATATATGTATGTATGTGTGTATGTATGTATGTATATATGTATGTATGTATGTATGTATGTATGTGTGTATGCATATAGATGCAGGTGCCCAATGGCTCGGCAATTAAAGTCTATTTAGTTTAATTTATAACCTGCAAACGCAATGGTAATAAATTAAAAAAAAAATTTTGGCAAATTAGCTGCAGTAACAGCGACGCCAGCAGCACCAGCAGCAGCATAGGAGAATAAAGTAATAATATTAATAATAATAATAATAATAATAATAATAATAAGTAGAAGACTGCAAGCAAAGCTTCGGGCAGACAGGCAACAGCCGAATGGCCATTGCCAGTGCCAATGCGAGTGTACGAGGCGAATTCGTGGCGAATCCGAGGCGAGTGCGAGGCAAGTGCGAGTGCAATGCAGGTGTTTGAACTCAAATGTCAGCCAAACGTTGTCGCGTCGTTGTGTTGTGCAGGTAGGGGAGAGGGGGTGGGGAGCTATGTGGGTGGTTTGTAAGGAGTGGAGTGGGGTATGGGTTGGTTAAATAATTGGGCGACAGACGCTGACGTCGCTACGCTGCTGCTGCTGCTGCTGCTGCTGCTGCTGGCGGCAGTAAACGTTAAATTTTTTTGCGACTGGCGATCGTTCTGCGCGTGCAATGCGAAATGCAAAACAAACACTTTTTTTCTTCTTTCTTTCTTATATTTTTTTTTGTAATTTTGTTATATTGCACCTACATTACCAACCATAAACACACACACACACACACACACAGACACACACACATATGCATACAAAAGCAAACGCACACATCAACACACAAAAAGAGAGAAAGAAAATAAAATATGTCTCAATCTGAATAATTAAATGCGTTCAGAAGTAAATGTGTGTCACACATAAACATACAGATGCAAAAGCAAACAAAAAACAAAAAAATAAAATCTCTTTCTCTTTACCTCACAGTCCGTGCTGCTTTGTGAAGCGACAGAGTGCGAGAGAGAGAGAGAGAGAGATAGAGAGGCGCATAACGCAACTGGAAAGCAGCAACAGCAAACATCAACATTCCAATTGGGGTGCAGCAGACAAAGGGCGTTGACATTTCGAGGGCAAAAGCAACATAAAGAGTGATTGTCCACCAGGTTCCTCTACTATGACGCCGCCCCCCCCCTCCCCCGCTCCCACCCCTTACCACATACTCACTCCTTTCCCATTGCTTTTGTTGTTGTTATTGTTGTGTTTTTTTTTTTTTTGTCTTTTTCATATTTCAATGCGCATAATAATACTGCCTACAAGTTCCAGTTACAATTCCAGTGTCAGTTTCCCGTGCAAGTTGCACTCTGTGCTGATTTGTGCCTGTCGCTGTTGGCCCGTCTGTCAGCTGGACTCCATTTTTTATGTGCGCCGCATTTGAATTTCAGTTTCGTCAACTTAATCAAAACGGCGGACCAGTTGTTATTTTGTCGCTGCCTCTGCCGCTGCCTCTGTCACTGCCTCTGCAACTGATGTTAACGCTAACGCTGGCGCTGGCGCTGGCGCTGGCAAAGCAAAACGAGCTGGTGACAAATCTCCGAAGCAAAACTGCAGCCGTGCCCATTGTCTTGTAGCTTGTACTTGTATCTCATACCTCCTGCATGGCATCTGCATGTGGGCGTCGTTTTGCGGACGCCGATTTTGAATTTGATTTTGGGCCTGGTTTTGTTTGTATGCTGTTGTTGTTGTTGTTGTTGTTGTTGTTGTTGCTGTCTCTGGTGGGTCAAATGCCTGGCCAAAAGGGTGTGACGTTTGTTTGTTTGTTTGGTGACTGTCGCCGTTGCCGTCAACGACTTCGATTTTTTGGTTTTCGCTTGCCTTTTGGATTCTATATGTATATATATATATATATATATATATGTGTGTGTAAGTGTGTGTGTGTGTGTGTGTGTGTGTGTATGTGTGTTACCGTATGTGGGCTTAATTTATTTTGACTTTTGGCCATTTAGCTTGAGATTTATCTGGTCTAAACTATGCACAGAGACAACAACGAACAACATTTTGGAGTCGCCTGTTGACGCGTGGATTTAATGTGCCAAATGACTGCGTCTGCGTCTGCATCCCCGTCCCTATACCCCGTGCACGTCTACGTCTGCCTATACCTCTGCATTCACCATATCCGCTTCACCATGTCCAACCATGAGAGACGCTAAGCGCCCGCCAGTTAACGGATTAGTGCCTGGGTGGGTTTACATCTGGTTCTATACGCCATAACTGACACGCCCCTCAAATTGACTTGTCACACGGCAACAGCACAAAAACTCACAGTGCTCGTGTCCAAGGGATTAACCTACTCTTTATCAAAGCATTTGGCCAAGACTTATACAAATTTCCATATCATTTATTATAATATAACAGCAGCAGTTTATTAACTATTTTTTATTTTATTTTTTGAGATTTTAAATTACTTTTTGAATGCCGTTAACTCAATTTAACTTAACTTTTTCCAGAAAAAACTCAATAAAAAGAAACAATAAAAATTCGCTTGAAAATGCTTCAAAATTTGTTTCGAAATTTGCTTCAAAAGTTGCTTGCAAATTTACTTCAAGTTTTCTTCAAAATTTTCTATAAAATTATCATCAAAATTTGTTTCAAAATTTGCTTCAAAATTTGCTTCAAAATTTGTTATAAAACTTACTTCAAAATTTGCTTCAATATTTTATTCAAATTTTCTTCAAAATTTGCTATAAAATTTGCTCTCAAAATTTGCTTGAAAATTCTTTATAAATTTTCTTCAAAATATGCTTGAAAATTTACTTCAAGTTTTCTTCACAATTTTCTATAAAATTATCTTCAAAATTTGTTTCAAAATTTGCTTCAAAATTCGCTTCAATATTTTCTTCAAATTTTCTTCAAAATTTGCTTTAAAATTTGCTTTAAAATTTGCTTCAAAATTTGTTTCAAAATTTGCTTCAAAATTGGATAGAAAATTTTCTACAAAATTTGTTATAAAACTTACTTCAAATTTTACTTCAATATTTTCTTCAAATTTTCTTCAAAATTTGCTTTAAAATTTGCTTTAAAATTTGCTTCAAAATTTGCTTCAAAATTTGTTATAAAACTTACTTCAAAATTTGCTTCAAAAGTTTCTTCAAATTTTCTCCAAAATTTACTTCAAAATTCGCTTTAAAATTTGCTTCAAAAGTTGCTTTAAAATTTGGTTTAAAATCTGCTTCAAAATTTGCAATAAAATTTGCTTTAAAATTTGCTTCAAAATTTGCTTCAAAATTTGCTTCAAAATTGGATAGAAAATTTGTTTCAAATTTTCTATAAAATTTTCTTCAAAATTGTTTCAAAATTTGCTTAAAAATTTGTTTGAATATTTGTTTGAAAATTTGCTTGAAAATTTGCTTAAAAATTTGCTTCAAAAGTTGTTTAAAATTTTCTTCAAAAGTTCCTTTAAAATTTGCTTCAAAATTTGCCTAAAAATCAATTCTAATGCTTGAAGCAAATGAAATGGTTCAATTATTTTTTTTAAATATTGAAACACAATTCAAAATTATCTAGTAGTAGGAATCTTATTTTAATATATTAAATATATCCATTTCGAATTCTTCTTTATTTAAATCGAATTTAGTTCAACAATTCGAACTACACTAAAAATTCACTTTCACCGCGAATATGATAAATGTTCATTGTTTCAGCTTCTGCATGAAATGTGTGTTAATTGCAGAACTAAATTTAAGATACAAATATACATAGATATATGCTTCAGATCAGTATATAACAGTTGTCCCTCTACTTTAAATTGAATGTGTCCTATATAATGCCACTGAATCGTATGTGTGTCGGCTTTTGTTGAAGGTGTTGCATAGACAATAATAATGATCTTTTGATGATATCTATTTATATAGGTACATAGAAATAGTTACTTTCTAACTAGGATATTCCCAAGGATCTGTTCCGCCTTATAGAGTTATTAGAATTCTGTTAATAAGCTGCCTAATTATATATAAATTATACACACAAGCTTACATATTATATACTGAAATGTAAGGGCATATATATAAACCAATATATTATGTACTAAAAAGTTCGACCTAACCATATACAAACTAACATAGTATGTACTAAAAAGTAACACACATACAAATTTATATATTATATACTGAAAAGTAAGGTCTAAGCATACAAACCTATATATTAAGTACTGAAAAGTAAGGTCTAAGCATACAAACCTATATATTAAGTACTGAAAAGTAAGGTCTAAGCATACAAAGCTATATATTAAGTACTGAAAAGTAAGGTCTAAACAAAGTTCTAAGTACGCTTGGAAAATTGTCTTCAAAACGTAAAAAACTTCATTTAAATTTTGAATAATTTTGATTGCTTTTGTTTTCAAGTTGCTTTTTACAAACACTTTTCAAATATTTTCTCTGCTATTTGTTTGTTATCATTTGAGTTTTTCATTTTGATTTTCTCAATTTCTCAATTGATCCGCAAACATTTTCAAGTGTTTGAAGCATTTTCTTAAAATCTGCTGACAATTTACAACATTTAACGCTTCAACAGAAACTTGCTTGAAATTTTCTTTCTCTTTTTTTATTTATTTTTTTTATCATTTTTTTTCTTTTGATTGTCTTTTGTCTTCCCTTTTGCTTTTTTTTGTTTTTGTCTTTGTCTTTGGCATTGTGTTTTTTTTTTTTATATTTTGCTGTGATCTCCGGGTGCGTGTAATGGCTCAATCAGCAGCACATTTCCCAATCAGTTCCCACATTAATTATGCCACAATTAAAAGATGCTGCCACAGACAGTGGCAGAGACAGAGACTGTGCCTTAGAGTAGAGTTTGAAACTGGGCGCGGGAATTCCACTTGAATGGCTGTCAATAGGGCGAACAATGTGCCACTTGAAGGCGGACGCAGTGCCACACAGTGCAACACAACCTAACTAGACCCTTAACCCGCATAAATGTGAACCTTTAGCTGTTGATGCTGCTGCTGCTGCATGTTGCTGTTATTGCTGTTGCTGTTGCTGTTGCTGTTGCTGTTGCTGTTGCTGTTGATGACCGCCGGCGTGGACAAATCTCATTGCAGCTGTGACGATCAGCCAAGTGTTTGCAAACTCAAACTCAAACTCGGAGCTAAATAAAAAGAGAGCGAAAGAGAGAATGATAGAGTGAGTGAGAGAGAAATATAGACAGGCAGCAAGTAGGCGGCTAACTTCGTAGAAATTACACAGCGGCAGCAAAAGCGAATCACGACCACGAGAAAGGCAGCAGCAGCAGCAGCAGCAGCAGCGGCAGCAACGGGAACAGCAACGGCAATATATATAGATCGTTAACAGGCAGTGAAGAGAGAGAGAGAGAGAGTGTGAGAGAGGGGGGGAGGGCAACAGAGGGAACGGGTGTTCATTGTAAGCGTTACGCATTTCCTCTCAGGTGTGCCGATGTCGGTGTCGGTCCAAACAAAAGCGTTAAAAGTAGGTGCAGCTGGGCAGCGGCTGTAGCTGCGGCTGCGGCGGGATTGGAATCGGGATTAATGAGCAACAGTCGCAGACAACAACAGCAACAACAAAACCAACGGCAACAAGCAAAGTGAGTGGGAAAATGGAAAGGCCGCTCAATGAGCAAACAAACAGCAAATAGCAGCATGTAAAAAAAAAAAAAAAAAAACAATTGTAAACAGTTAAAGGAAAAACGAATTCAAAATACCCTCTAAAATATATTTGTACCCTGCCAAATGTTAGGCAGTTGCAAGCCACAAATGCACGACTATTTTTCCATATTTTCCATTTTCAATTTGCGGCAAGTACAAGCCGCATTATATAGCCAACATACATACACTGAGAGGTTAGTGTATAATCATAACAAGTTGAGCCAAAGCCGTGTCTATGCCTGGGCTTGAGGTATGACTCTGGCTAATGATGCCGCTGCTACGTGACGTTCGTTGCCAAGTGGCAACGTCAGAGTTCTGTTTTTTTTTTTTTTTGCTTTAATTGCTGCTGCTTCTTCTTTACTATTTCTTCATCTCCCTCTCTCTCTCTCTCTCTCTCATATGATTCTTTTTATGAATTGTGGCATTCCTGCGGCTGTCGCTGTGTCGCTTGTCGTCAACGACAGCGAGCTCTTTATCTACTCCACTCAGTCTCTCTCTCTCTCTCTCTATTGCTAACTCTATCTGTAGAGACGCACCTCATTTTCCGGTGCGGCTTACGGTAAAGTTTGTTTTGCTATAAATGAAAACAAAATAAAGGCAAAACTCAAATTAAAGATAAGTAAACGCTGACTGGGCCAAAAAGGAAGGGCCAAAAAACATGTTGCAGTTGACGAGGCAATACTTTAGCTACCGCTTTAACAAACATGTAAAAGAAGAAGAAGCACAAAAGGGATAGTAGCTGAAATTGCTTCTGTTTTATTATCCTGTTTGCTATATCCTGTATTCGTCATTTAATTGACGGCTTGACCACTTTTCACAATAAATCAAAAAAATTCACGATGATTTGTTTGCAATTTAAATGCAAATAGCGACCACCCAGCAGGCAAAACAGATGATGATAGAGATGGAGGATGAGGAGTAGGGTGTGCAGAAGAAGGAGTTGAAATAAGACGAAGATATTGCAAAATTATAACTTAATTCTCGAACTACAACAGCAACATGTATATATATATATATATATATATATACAACTTGGCAATCGCCTGAATTGTGCAGCAAATGGCCCGAAGCGACAACGGCGACGTTGCTGAATGTTGGCCCAAAAAGTGGAAGCCACACAATGCGAGAGATCGTCTTGCAGCCAGCAGAGAGAGGCCACGGGGCATGATTTGTCTTCAAAAATCAACTCACACACACACACACACACACACACACACACACATACACATACACAGCAAATAACTCTTAACTTTAAACAAATGTATGCCAAATGAAACAAATACATAGACTTATCGCATACCCTACAATCGATAAAAAGTTATCGGAAATAAGTACGAAGCAAATGATTGACATTCACTGAGTAATTTGCAAATAGAATAATAATAATAAGAATAATAATAATTAAGATTGAGTGTAATCGATTATGTGTTTATCGATAAATGATTCAGCTATGAAGTGGCAACAAATTAAATGCTTATTAATATTATTATGAGAAACCCTTAGAAGCATTTTCTATTTGTTTATAGTAAGCAGTGTACCATTTGCTTATCGATAGACCTATCGATAATAGGGTTTCCCCACTCAACTAAGAGAAACTAAAATTATTAAAAAGAAACTGTTTAAACGATATGCTCTGTGTTTATAGTTAGCATATTATCGATAACTTTAGCTTACCCTATAAACTGTTCTCCTCAGAAACACATCAACAAGTTATTGAAATTATTAAGAGAAAATAGGTAAGCATCGTGTCACTTGCTTATCGATAATTCCTATCGATAAAACCCTAATACTATCAACTGCTGATCTTTGAACCAAACATAACTTCACTTGAATATATTTACAGGGTATACAACAAACACTGACTAAGCTGCGGCAAAGGGCAATTCCAAGAAACGCATTGCTTTTGTTTGACAGCTTTAACTCTCTGGGTCCCAGGCCCTATCTCAAGCTGGCAGCTCCAGCCCAGCTCCAGCTCCAGCTCCAGCTCCAGCTACAGCTACAGCTACAGTCCAGATCCCAAGCCGATCCCCAAATATTAATAAAAGTCGTCATCGTCAAAAGGAAGCGCAGTCGAACCCAAAAATTAACAAAAAAAAAAGAAAAATACAAATAAGAGAGCTGTAGTCGGGTGTATACGACTACGAGAACACCCTTTCCCCTCTGCCAACGAACAGTCACACACACACATAAACATACATATACGAGATCGGATCAGTTTATAGTCCTGATCATGAATATATATATGTTATAGATTCTCAGATGATTATTTCTACCTGTTACCTACTTTTCGATTTTGTACATTTCCATTAGCTCTCCGTTTCCTTTCTTCAAGAGGCATAGGGACTAAAAAAAATAAGACAAAGCACACAAAAAAAGGCAAACAGAAAAGTTGAGAGCAAAAAAAAAGCACAAAAAAAAATGAAAAGAGAAAAAAAGAGAAGGAGGAAAAAAAAGTTATGCCACGCCGGTGTTCAACAAATTTCAATCTCGGCTCAAAGGCAAACGCGGCCAGAAAGGTGGAGCCTTGACTGAAATCGGGATGGGTTTTTGCTTGAATTTGTTTGCTGTGGTAAGGAGGGGCTGGAAGGGGGGGGGTGTGGTAGAAGAGGTGCAAAGGCGACGTCTTTGCTTTGGCTTTGCACGTGCAGCATTGAAATGCGCAGCGCGTTCTTTGCCCAAAGGATCAAAAATACAAAAATAACACACACAAAAAAAAAAAAGGAACCAAAATGTGAAGAGAAAACCAACCAAAAAACAAAAAAAAAAAAAACATAAAAAAAAGGAAACGAAACGAAACGAAATGAAATGAAATGAATTGAAAGAATTCCTTGCGGGGCGCAAACGTCGACGGGCAACTCTCGTCTCGTCGCAGATCAAACGCAAAGATATCTCCAGACGGGTATAGGGATCGGCAATGGCAACGGCAATGGCAATGGCAATGGGTAACGTCATCAAGCTTAGAATCAGAATCAGAATCGTAATCGGTATAGTACTCTATATATATATACTACATCAGGCTGTTCCATTCGGCCATACGTTTTGACCAAGAAATTCTTTGGCCTTTTGATTGCGCTCTGCTGCCAGCTCTACGCCAGCTTCAAACACTGTGTGAATAGTTTTGTTTTGTTTTGTTGTTTTGGGCTTTTTACTTCTTCTTTTTCTTATTTGAAATGCTTTTTTTTTTGTTTTTTTGGGGCACTTTCAAGGTTTATTTTGCCCTTGTCGTCTGCCTTTGTTCTGGCCAAAGACTGACAAGGACAGACGGACGGCTGGCCACATTATATTCCGATTTGAATTTCAGATTGAGTTTTAATAGCCGAACAACCAACCACACCTGCATTTTGGAGACCTTCTCAGAGTCTTTATGTATGGGTATATATATATATATAAGTGTGTGTAAGTGTGTGTAAGTGTGTGTGTATGTGTGTTACTTTTAGCAGTTGTGTTGCATTTGCAAAAGATTTCATATCGCGCTTAATTTTTTTATTTTCTTTTCTTTCTTTTTTTTTTTTGTTTGGCACAGAAGATACCGTAGATCAGCTGCCCCAATATGTGGCATGGCTCTG
Source organism: Zygothrica quintamaculata (assembly GCA_037044455.1). Lineage (NCBI taxonomy): Eukaryota > Metazoa > Arthropoda > Insecta > Diptera > Drosophilidae > Zygothrica > Zygothrica quintamaculata. Next base: position 40,669 of record JBAMBS010000588.1, read on the forward strand.
GGGCAACAGTTTCTGGGGTGTGAAATTTGCGCATAAGAGTAAAAAATTCAATTTCACGCTTCTTTATTAATTGGGACCCCAACTCCAAAGTATACCATAATATCATACAACATTTGCTTCACTCTCACAAAACTTTTGCCTTGGCGTTAATGAGATTTTTGCACAGTGATTATGAGATTCATACCCATACCCATACCTAAAACCCAATAGCAATACACTACCAAGCATAAGTATAAGGGATCCAGAGATCTTCAATTTGGAAACCACCTGAACTTCACTTAATTTGAAAGCTTTGTAAATTTGCCGACTTCGCTTGTTATTCCATTGGGATCGGTTGATAGCGTTGCGTTAATTAGACAGCTGACAGACGGATTAACAAAATGTATATCAAAAAAAAAAAAAAAATAAGACAAGATCAGGCCAATAATACATATATATACATATATACACATACATATACATGTAAATATATAAAGTAAAAGGTAAGGCAGCTAATGAAAGAAGCGTGAAAAAGCGAAAATTTAAAACCAAAAATTGCCGATAAACTTAAACTGCGAACAAAAAATCTGTTAGCTTAAAAACACAAGTAAAACTTAAGATAAATTCATTTTTTTAACCATAATTAGTTATATTTTATATAAAAAATAACAAATACTTAATTAGAAAGTATATATATGCAAATATAGATAGTCAAAATCGAATTATATAACTGATAAAATGAAAGTGTTCTAGGAATGCACTGAAAGGTTATTTAGCCATGCTTAAACTATTACCAACAACTAAATTAGCTGTAATTGAGTATTTACAGTAAGAAGTGTACTTAATTCTACCTACACAAACACAAATACACACATTTATACACACACTTAAACACGCATTATATAAATTATTGCTTGCGTCTGCCAGCTCCTTCAAGCCTTTTTGGTATGCTGATGTATTTCTTACACAACTTCTCTGTTTTTTAACCAAACTTAAGGAAATTTATAGCATAGATCTAGGAAATTGTAAGGTTTGTGTCTGCTAAAAAGAAAATATGTCATTAAAAAACTGAATCTAATTTCCAAGCGCCAAGTATGATATCTATAGTGCTCAAGTACTACAAGCGTTTATTGATAGAGACAGCGGGCGAAAGAGACATACAGAAGACACAGAGACAGAAAAGAACATATATAGATCAAATATATATATATATATATATATATATATGTAACTTATGGAGTCAAAAGTGTTTCCTTCTGCCTATCAATTACATTTATACAAAACAAAGGCTGCCGATTACATTAAACTTATGGATAAAGGCATAGAGAATGACTTTATGGATTATATATATGCCTGATTCTGGCTATATATGCTGCAATTGAGATAAAGATATATACTAGATTTGATTTCGGATATATATACAAACCTTTATTATTGTTTGTAAATGGAAAACTTGCATTAAATTTGCAGCATATAAAGAAAAATAATTTCCATTTACCAAAAAAAAAAAAACCGATAAATGAATATATATTTATATATATGTATATGTATGGCTATATCCGGTTTGAGGTCAATAGCTGTTAAAGCATTAAATAGTTTGTTAGCTTTATCAGACGCTAATTGGCTAAAATATATATGTATATATGTACATATGTTAAATAAAAGTCACTTTTCATTAAAGCCAAAAATGAAATATGAAAAATTATTGGCAATAAATTTGCAGCAAAAAGCGTTAAATAAACGTTAGAAAAATTATGATGGAAAATTGAAAATTATGCAGAAAAAAAAATGAGAGAAGAAAAACTCATAATAATAATAATAATAATAATAAAAATAATAAAAATATAAAAATAATAATAATGAACATAAAATATAATAAAAATAATAATAATAAAAAAATAAAAATGTGTAAATGTTAAACAAAATAATAAATAACAAAAAAATATGCTAATATTTATACCAGCTGCCAGTTTAGCATTTACCGTTTACCGTATACCTTTTACCAATTACCACCACCGGCATCAGCAACAGCAGCAGCAGCAGCAGCAGCAGCAGCAGCATCGCTTAGCCAATTGCAAAGTTGGCAACTGTCAGAGGCAACGACATTTGCGGGCGTCTTCGACAATTGACAACAAAGTTGCCAAAATGCAGATTCACAAAGCGGCACAGAGACAGCTATGAAATCATAAGGTACCACACACAAAGCAACACACACACACACACACACACACACACACACAGACACACAAACACACACAACTCTATATATATTATATATATTTGCTTAGTAATGCGGCGCTTGGCGTTGGCGGCGGCATATTGCAGCCTCTGCAATTTGCAGCAGTGAGGGAACTTGCAACAGCAACAGCAACAGCAACAGCAATAGCAACATCAACAGCCAACTGCAACTGTTGCAGTTGCAGCCACATGCAGCAGCTACCGTCGCAACGCGTGAAAAATAATATTTATGGCAAACAAATTTTCATATCGACAGCAAACGGCGCCGCAACATTTTCCTTAAAGTTTTTCCTATTTCTTTTTTTTTTTTTTGGCGCACCCAACGCCAACGATGCAGCAGCAGCAACAGCAGCAACTGTTGCTAGTTGCATGTGTGAATGTGCAACTGCCATATAAAATAATTAGGCAGCTAGTCATAAAAAATGGCAAAGAGGTTGGTCTGAAGACCTCAAACAGCAACTAAGTGTATATATGTTACCTATATATGTATGTGTATATATATATGTGTGTGTGTGTGTTTGTGGCGACTTAATGTCAACGTAAATTTAGCCAGTGCGAATAAGTGCGTCCATCAGTTGAACGTGAAGAGTAAAGTCTATTGGCCTGTCTGGCAGTTACTTGGCCAGCTCATAACTAAGCCAAAAAGTGCATGAAACTGTATAGACGGATGCTGGCTTCAAGCTGAAGTTGAAGTTGGTGTATGGAGTATGGAGTATGGAGTATGGAGTATGGAGTATGGAGTATGAAGTTGGGGCAGTTGGTTACCTGGATGTGTTGTCGGCAAAACCTAAATCAAAGCGCTTCTCTTTCGACGCGCATAATCATAAATTATATGCGAATTGAAAGCCAACTGTCAACTGCCATTTTTGGGCAACAATATTTGTTGTTGTTGTTGTTGTTTTTTTCCATTTCAATTTTAAGCCAAAGTCCTCTCTTTAAGCTATAACAACATTGACATGGCCATGACAAATGTGCAACGGAAGTGATGCGGCCAATGCGGCGGTAACTCGCTTTGAGGATCCTTTGACAAGTTCGTTGAGTTTCTTTTTCAAATGCAGTTAATAAAATGAGTTAAATATGCCATGCTTAACCAACTTATCGATCATATTATTAATAATCTATTATACTATATATATATATATATATATATATATATATCTTAAATAGATTTTGTATTTGCTGATCTCGTGCGCCGATAAAACTGAACTGAAAATTTATTGAATTTAATAACGCGCCAAGTTTATCGCACAGTTTTTGTCAATTTAACAAATTGCATTTACAACAACAACAACAACAGCAAGAATAACAACAACAACAATTGTATCAACAACAGCAACAACAACAACAAGCCAAGCCCACAGAAATATGGCCAACACCACTTGGTAAGACACTAAGACCAACTCCACAATGGATATCGTATTGAATTCCTAGAAGGCTAATAATGTCTTTGTGCGCAATTGACGGCCAAAACTGGACACTGGGACACCCCAGACACTTGGTTAACTTGGTTAACACTGAGTGTTTGCTGGCTTAGATCTATAGTGAGGATTAGGGCAGCGGGTATTCAGTATTTGAGGCGTGTAAATGACTGCACGACATTCGACTTGGCGAAAAAGAAAAAAAAAAAATAAAAGAATAACCAAACGGATTGGTGGGGAGGGGAAAAGCAAGAAAACGAAACGAAAAAAAACAAAAACAGAAACAAGAATTATTTTACGATCAGTTTTGTTGCGGTCTCTCTAAACGTTTGCTCTATCGCCAAGATCAATGAATCAATTAGCAAAAAACGAAATGAAAATGAATGAAAATAGCTAACGGAAAATTTTATATATTTATATATCTCGCTTGCACTCGTTACATGTTATTGCATAGATTCAAAAAAAAATAGAAGAAAAAAAAACGCTCCTTTTGGCCAAGCTAAGGCGTGGGATGGCATTTATCAACGTCGCTTTGGCTTGGACTTTTGCCTTTTCTGCAGCTGCTGGTGGCAGCTTTTGTTTTGTTTTCTATATATATATATATATACATATATATATGTATATTTGTAGCGTGTTGCAGTTGCTGTTTTGCCACCAGTTGCTGTTGCTGCAACAACAACTAACTGCACACTATGGCTTTGACTGCATTTCGTATCAATCATTGCAACTTTGGTGGCGCATTAGTCAGAGCCGCTGGCCAAAACAATTCAATTGCCGTCGCAGATAAGAAATATGCATAATTCCATTTTAATTTACATTTTGACACTCGCCATTTTACATGCCCCTCCTCCCCCTTATGCCCTCCTCAACCGACTCCTTATCAACCCCTTTACCGCTTATATGCAAACTTAGACATTAGATAAAATTATACGAGATTAAAATTATATTATTTAATTTATTTTTTTTTTATTTTTAATGCTAATTCATAAAAATAATCAATAATATTAATTAAATTTTTCAGTTCAAAGCATCGCTGAGAGTCTCCTAATTGCTTAATTCACATCTAGGGAAATGTTCCCCCGAGAGATCTCGGAGAAAATTTTGTTATACTTTCATTCCTTATGCAGCTTAAAGTTAAGACCTTCTAAATGATTAATTTCTTCTCTGATCTAAGAAAATTATCATCCAATAAATCCTTATCCATCTCCCATACCTCAGTTGATATCTAGAGTTGCAAGCTTAACCCGTGAAATCTCAGAAAAGTATCTGTTATCCAGCTCAGACAAAAGACTCAACTTTGTTCTCCTAAGCTTTCAATTAGAAACCTATATATTAGACATATACATATACCTTTAACTATTCTAAAAAATTCTGATATATACTATACTATATTATACTTTACAGTAGTAAATACTATATAGTTTACTATACTATACCTTTCTGTAGTTTTAGGGATAACATTACTTGAGAGATCTCGGAAAAATATTGGTTGTAAATCACTTTTAGCTCACACTTAAAGGCTGAAACAACTACTTTCTTCTGTTTCATCGATAACTTCTACTGAAAGTCTTCAAAGGAAACAATCTTCAACTGAATAATAGGGATATTGATATACATCTCCCGAGAGATCTCGGAATGTATTTGGTCATACCGATGTTTGCCTTTGTAGCTTTCCGCAGAACTTTGAATGCTATCGTTAGAGCTATGCAGATTATAATTCATATAGAAATATATATATAAAATGATGTTGTTAATAGGAGGTTCTTGAGATTGACAAGACGATTTAAAGCTACCTTGGTTCCTAGTCAAATCTCACCATGGACTACATCCCTTTTAAGTTATCCTTATCCTTATCCTTTATCTACATCTAACTTTACTTTATATGATGATCTTCCACAACATAATTCTCCCTAATGATCCTTATTTATTACATCCATCATCATCACATCATTATCCTATCATCCAATCACATCATACTAGATATTTTGATATAATAATCGTATCACTTTTCTATATGCCCCTATTAAAGATTGGTTAAAATCCTTTCTTCCTACCCTCCTATGCCATCCTCTTATCCTATTATCCTATTACAGACTGGAATATTATATTATTTCAATTCTCCATGATATCACTTTATATTTTATTCACTCTCTTTATGCTCTCAACTTCCTTCGTTTACACTCATATTTCTGCATTTACTTAGAACTTAACATAATATTAAGCAGAAGATCTGCTTTCACTTCGAGTATCGCTGTATGGTGTGTTGTTGCCACATGAGGCATGTAACTGTAAGTACTTTTACTTGAAACTTGCTGCAGCTGCATGAACTTTTGCTCTTTATACAAAATTTTCATTTACATTTTCATTTTTAGTTTCATTTTGGAAACTTACCATAAGTGCCAGCAGTAGCCGTTTGGTGATTTCAATCAGCGCCTTTTGGCACTGCAACGGCAACAACAACTGCAATGGCAACTGCGAGTGCGACTGCAACATGTGGCATGCCACAACAACATGCCAGTGTAGTACTCTTATGAGCTTCCGCAGCAGCGAATTGCCTTTCGATCAAATGTCAGCACCCATTGCCGCACCTCGCAAATCTTGCCATCGTTTCCACAAAGAGAACAAAAGGGTAAGTGATGCTGAAGGGTGAAGAGGGATGGGGGGGAGGGTTTAGACAATATCTAGCATAGGGTGGCCAAGAAGTACAGGGTGTCTGGGGAGGTGGCGTTGAGCTGGCAAACAGCTGAGGGCCACTGGTCAGTGTTGATAGAGAGGGAGCTGTCTGTTGCCATGACAAAAGCCGCCGTTGTTGCAGCAGTTGTAGCCGTTGCAGCCATTGCAGCCGTTGCAGCCGTTACAGCCGTTTGGCCCACAAAAGAAGGTGACGCAGCTGAAATCAATGCGCTGGCCAGTTGCCATATGGCATATGGCCATTCAACTATATGACTATATACATAGCAGCTGCCTCCACTATACACCATTATGCTACAAAACTTCCGCCAGCTTGATGAGAGCTGCCCAATGCGAAATTTGTTAAGTCAGTTAAGTCTGTGCTTCCGATTTGTGTATGCCACTGTAGAAATACGTGTGTGTGTGTGTGTGTGTGTGTGTGTGTCTGTATGTGTGTGCGATTGCACCTGACCAAATGGGTAACTGCAACATTGCCTCAATATACTTCAATCTCCCTCATGCCATCATTCATCAGTTTTGTATATTTTGTAAGCACAAACACACACACACACACACACATATATACAGCGTGTAGTTTCACCTGGCTCACCTGTTATACACCTCTACCCCCCCACACACACACACACACACACACACACACACACCCCTTCAATTGTACCCCACTTCCACCTTAGCTACGTTTCGGTTTCGATTTCCTAATTCGCAGTCAAGAAAGTCAAACTTAAAACCCAACTCGATGCGGCTGCTTCAATTACACAAAGTCATGCAGAGTGCCAGTATAAAATTCCCCCTCCCCCCCCGCCACCAACCCAACTCCCCCTACCAATCCCATACAAATCTAGCAGTATTCCCTCTATATACATATATACTATGTATATACCCCCTTTAACCCTCTACACAATAAGAGCGCTATGAGCTACTGAAAACCCACGAAAGTTGCTGAGCCGTGTCCGCGTTTTGCTTTATTGTTGTTGTTGTTGTTGTTGTTGTTGTTGTTGTTGTTGTTGCTGGCGTTGGTGTCTGACTTGGTTTTAGTTTTTTGCTGCTGCTGCTTCGCCGCTGCCGCTGCTTAGCGAAACAGGTGCGTTTGCGTTTGCAGGTGTTTCCCAAAAGCCACCACCGCCAACAACAACAACAACAACAACAACAACAGCAGAAGCAGCAGCAGCAACTAACACTCACTCGCCCCCCCGCCCCCCACAAACTCCCCTCGATTTATCTTGTCCATTCTGTCTATATGTATATGTATGCATGTCTGTGTGTTGTTGTGCTTCGCGCTGTTTAGTAGTTACGCTTTACCGCTAGTTGCACAAATTGCCGCCTGAGCTCCACACACACACACACACACACAGAGACATACACAAATACATATAGAAACTGCACACATTAAGAAACCACCCCACAAGCTGCCCCCCCCCCCCTCCCCATCTAACACTAACACTATTTTATTCAACGAACTGGCGCCAGTTGCTCATGCGCTTTGTGTTTCGTGTGAAAATCACAATTAAATGCAATTTTTATGCGCACCTACAAAGTCGTCGTCATCGTCGTTAGTTTTTTTTTTCGTTTTGTTATTTTTTTTTTTTTTTTGCTAACGCTAACGTTCGTCAATGTTCGGCTCAGCTTTCATTTTAATGCTAAGACTCGGCTAAAGAGTTCGGTTGCGCTTGCTGTTTTGTCTCTGTTTCATCTTCGGCTCTGTTCGAAACGTATCGTACGTTCGCCTCGTTCGCCCCATTCGCCTCGTTCGCCTCGTTCGCCTCATTAGCTTTATTCGCCTCCGTCGGCTGCCTCAGCTGTCAGCTGCACTGTTGAAAATGTCAGCTTGACAATTATTATGTCAAAAATGTTTCGTTTTGCAGCGCAGCGCAGCGCAGTCGTTGTCGCAGTCGCAGTCGCAGTCGCAGCTGTTGACTGTTACACGAGTTTTTATGGTAATTCAAGTTTCACTGATTTCTCGTAGCAGTCGCACCCAAAATCAAAAAAAAAAAAAAAAAACAAAAAAAACAAATTCCCAAATATATACCAAAAAGGCAAAAAAAAAAAAAGAAAAAAATTTAATAACAACAACAAGAAAATGGGTGAAAATTGAGCTAGGCGCGCTAATTGCCAGAGAGCTATAAACGAAAATCGTTGCCAAGCCGAAGACACAGTCCAGACATGTCCATTGGCTACGAATGGAGGCAGCAATCGGAGGCAGCAATTGCAGGCAGCAATTGCAGTCTAAAAAAACTGTGCAACTTTTGCATGCAATAAGCTAATAATTGCATAGGCGCAACTTACAGATATCCCCTAACAGAAATATCAACAAATTGCATGAAATTTCAACTTGTTTAGTTAATTTTATCATATATATATATATATATATATGTATATATGTATATATGCATATATAGTAGTAGTAGCAAACAATCCCATTATACCCTGTAAACAGCCTGATTTAGCAATTGTATTGGCTACAGGGTATAATTAACGCATACCACAGAACATACCAAATGATTGTAAAAAGGCAGTTGAAACGGAAATTATGTGGTATATATACATATATACCCTATGTTTAGTAAGTTTATAGGGTATATTGTATACAAGTTATGCATTGTTAAAAGTAATGATAATAGAAGAACATATTTTTCAAATGGATTAACTTTGAGTTAAAGTATCATCACTTTATCAAGATATGATTTAGTTAGTTAATAGTTAAAGAGTATCTGTTGTTCGTCTTATTTTTTCATTTCTAATTGCTTGATTTGGTTTGCGGGCAGACAAACTGACATTTGAATGGGGCGACTGGCACCGACTGGCCCCAGTCACAGTCACAGTCACAGTCACAGTCACAGTATAGAGCTATATAGTCACAGTCCGAGTACGGGCAGCAGCAACAGTCCCCTCCCCCAAGGCAATTGGTCAATTGCATTGTAAGCGGCAATCATTAACGCTAATAGGCGATGGCAATACTAACAGCAGCTGCAGCTGCAGCATCAACAGCAACAACAGCATCAACAGCAACAGCAGCAACAGCGGGGTAAAACCCAAATCCGTTTGTGTCCGTGTTGCCGCCAACTGTCACCGAAAACAAATATAAAAAAATTTCTCAAGAGAATTTCGCACACGTGCAACTTCTTGCCAAGGGCTAGATTGGGTTAGGCTGGGCTACCTAAACAGCCAAAACAACTGGAAAACCCTCAACAAACAGCAGCAGTAGCAGCGCAGCAACAGCAGCAGCAGCAGCAGAGGCAACGCTACAACAACGAAGAGCAGACAATGACAATGCGTGAGAAAACTCGTTCGGCCTGCCCTGTAGAGCATTATAATTCTTTCAGTATTCATTGTTGTTGTTGTTGTTGCTGCTGCTGTTGTTGTTGCTGCGGGTAATGTTTGTTGTAATTCGTTGCACTTGTTTACATGGGAAATGATTATATCCATTGTTTAGTTAGTTTTCCTCATAATTTACTTTATTTAGAAACTCTCTGTACACGTGCATGTGCTTGCTTGTGTGTGTGTGTGTGTGTGTGTGTGTGTGTTACTTATCTCTTTCTATTCATATGTATGTATGTATGTGCTACCGTTGCCAGTCATAAGTAGCCGCAGTTGCAGTCGCCGTCGCCGTCGCCGTCAGCGTCGCAGGTAGAATCATCCATCAATACTGAAAACCCACTGAGAACCCACAAATAAAATAAACATTTTTGATCATATTTTTTTTTTTATATATATAGTTTTTATGTGATTTATTTTGTAATATCTATAATGTAATTGTTGTTGTTGTTGTTGTTTTTTTTTTTTTTCTTTTTCTGATTTTGCATATTTCTTTCAATCATTTTTTTTTTTTTTTTATTTTTTATCAATATGTTACATCAATTAGGGGCAGAGGATTTCGGGTAAAAGAAAGTACCCAAAAAAAAAAAAAAAAAAACTATTTATTATATAGAAAGATTTAAGAAATTTTGTGCAATTTTTTTTTTCCATCGAAATCATAAAATATTATTACAAAAAAAAAACGACGCATTATAATTATTATTAAAAAAAAAAAAAAAAACACTTTGTACAAAGTATGCTACAGATCACAGAACATATATATAAATATATATATATATATATATATATATATATACTTTAATTAATATTATTATTAAGATATTATATTCAAGGATAATTTAAAAAAAGAGTTTTTGTTTTTTTTTTAAAGGGTATTGCGGGGCGGCTAGGAGCATCTACATTAAGCAAATTAATTCCTTGAGGTTGTTTGTGTGTGTATATGTATATATGTGTGTGTGTGTGTGAAAAATATAAATAAATATTTTTATTTAAATTTAGACTTTTTTTTTCTTTCTTTTTGTTTTTAGTTATTCTTGAAATGATAATAGGAAAAATTTCTAGCGACTTTTAGTTGTTGTATTAAATATTTTCTTTTTTTCTTTTTAAATTAATAGGAAAACTTTTTTATGCAAATATGAAAAAAAAAAAAATAAAATAAAATTAGAAATGAGAAAAATGTTTATTAGCATTTTTTTTTTTAAATTTTTTTTTTTATTTTGTTTTTATTGTTTGTTTTATTTTTATTTTTAATTTTTTTTATGTTGTTGCTGCTGTTTTTTTTTTTATTGCTGTTCTCTGTTGTTGTTGTTGTAGTTGTTGTTGTTTTTGCTTTGCATTTTTTTCTGTTTTTTTTTTTTTTTTGTCTAACATATACGTAAAATTATTAACACGTTGCTATGAATTTTCTTTCATTTTTTCTTTTTGTTTTTTTAAACCAAAAATTAAACAAATAAAAACAAATAAAAAAAAAAATCTTCAATTTTTTATTTTCTTCACTTAATTATTTTGTTTTCTTCTTCTTCGTCTTCTTCTTCTCATTTCAATTAATTAATTTTAATACATAAAACAAAATAAAAAAAAAAAAAAAATTTATATTTAAAGGAAAAAAAACACGCTGAACGGTTTTTTCTTTTACTTTTTCTGTTTCTTTTTTGTTTTCTTTCCATTTTAAAGGAAAAATTAAATTGTTTAAAGCTTTGCCAAGTTTTTTGTTTTGTTTTGTTTTTTGTTTTTCTTGTTTCTTACTTTCATCTTCAACTTCATTATTAACTTCATCATGATCATCATTATGATCATCAACTACTTCTTTCTATCTGCATTATGATTACGTTTATAAACTGCTGCTAATAGTAGTTAAATGTTAAATGTTAAACGTTATTAATTATATAATAATAATAATAATATAATAATAATAATAATAATATAATAATAATATAATAATAATATAATAATAATAATAATAATTATGTTTTAGTGCTCACTAATTACTACTTAGTTAGGTTTATTAAGAACTAAACTCTTTCAATGTATTGGTGTGAAATGCTTCTACACTGACCATTCGCCCACAGCAGCAGCTCTACATACTCTGTATGCGTGTGTGTGTGTGTGTGTGTGTGTTTGTGTGTATGTGTATAATGTGTGTGTGTGTGTGTGGGCGAGGCCGTGTGCCAGTGCCTATTTAACTTGCATATAGCTAAGATATTTTTGTATATTGTTTTTGCTTTTGTTTTTGTTTTTGTTTTTTTGTGGAGATCTTCACACGAGTTGAGTGGAGTTTGAGTTGAGTTTGAGTGAAGTTTGAGTGAAGTTGACTGTACTACACTTTTTTTTTAATTATTTTTTTGTTTTTTTTTTTTCAATTCTGCTTTGTTTTATATTTCTTTTTACTGCTGCTACTACTACTACTATTATTATTATTATTATTAGTTAATATTCTTCTCATTTTCTTTTCTTTCTCTTTTTTTTTTTTGTTTTGTTTTAGTTATAGCTATAGTTATAGTTGTAGCTGTAGTTACGGCTGCTGCTGCTGCATTATTTATCTTCTTTTTGTTTGCTGCAACTAGCAGCTTGTTTAATGCAGCCGCCTTACGATTGCCTGCTGTCCTTTTCAGCGCTATTTTGCTGCAATGAGAAAAAGTGAAAAGTAACGAATAAAAAAATTAGTCAAATTTTGTTTATAATTCATATAATATAAAGCTTAAATCGTATATAAAGTGTATGTATGTGTATGTATGTGTGTGTGTGTGTGTGTGTGTGTGTGTGTGTGTGTGTGTGTGTGTGTGTGTGTGTGTGTGTGTGTGTGTCTAGTTGCTGACTTGCACAACAAATCACGAATTATCAATTAATTTGCTGTTGCCGTTGTTTTCATTTTCTGTGACTCTTCTTTACTTTACTGTCCTCTCATTTGTTTACGAGGCAGCGCATGTTTTTATTGTGTTTTGTTGCTATTTTTCGTTTTCTTTTTTTTCTTTTCATTTTCATTTTCATTGCCTTGCCTTGCCTTGCCTTGCCATGTGTTGGCGATAGAGCAAAAGGCAAATGGGAAGACGAGCGGAGCAAAGAAGAGGCGCCAGAACTGAGCGCCAGCGCTCTAAGACTAAGAAAATCAAATGAGGTTGTTGTAGTTTTTAGTTTATAGTTGTTGCTGTTGCTGTTGTTGTTGTTGTTGCTGCGTCTCTTACTGTCGTTGGCTGTTATGTTGAGTGACCGCAGAGCTTTGTCATTGACTGTATAGGGTATGTGGTGGTGTGAGGGGGGGTGGAGGGGAAAGGCAGCTACATTGTAGAAAGCGACCGACTGGCGACTGGCGCACAGCTGCGCGGCGCGAAAAGTACAAAAAAAGAACAGCAAAGCAGCAACAGCGACAACAACAACGAAAACAACAACAACAACAACTACGTAACGAGAACATTTTGAACACGTGCATTTCTTCTTACGGTCTCCATATATATATATGCATATGTATGTGTGTGTGTGTGTGTGTGTGTGTGTACATACTTATGTATATATGCATGTGAATGCTTTATATATATTTAGTTCTTCTTTTTTTTTTTTTTGCTGTGCCTTTTACGAAAGAATTTGTTGTTCTTGTGACCACACAGTGACACATCACACACGCACGCTGGCAGCACTGGCGCAGTGTGAGAGAGAGGATGAGGGCGGCAGCGGAAGGGAGCTGGCAACGTATGAAACGTAGGCGGCCGGCCTCAACTCAATCTCACAGAGAGCGCTGCAGATGTTTTTGCAAGAAAAATAAAAAAAAAAAAATAGAATTAAATAAACATAGGGCCTGAAAATGACCGACTAATTGTAAGAAGAAGAAGAAGAAGAAGAAGAAGAAGAAGAAGGTGTATAGCATTAGGTGGGTGTAAGAGAGGTAGACAGACTGTGGCTTTTTTGTTCTACTTCTTCTTCTTCTTAAAATACTTAATACTTAAAAGTCACTTCCCAATGTTTAATTAATCAACAGATGTAAAAAGAAAAAAATAATAATAATAATACTATGCATATATATACATACATATATAGTATATATATATATAGTACATATATGCATATAAATTAATATATATATATATAAATACATATACATGTATACAGTTGTATATAGTATGAATGAAGCAAGCCATATTTAATTGCAGTGTAGGCCACCAAAGAAGGTAAAGCTAAGCTTGATTGAAGTGCGGGAGAACACATACACACTAACACACATATATGTATATATATATAGCATATATATAGCTATGTATGTGTATATAGTATATATGGTTGAAATCGCTGTAAAGAGCAGTTAAAACATACATCAAATTTTATAACCTGTTCCGGCGGCCAAACATTGAACACTTTTATTATTATTTACTTATTTATATTTTTTTTGGTATTTCTTTTGTCAGCTTCTTCTATATATTTTGCTTTTTTTTTTTAAATATATACTTTTTGTCTGCTTCTTCTATATATTTTTTTTATTTTTTTTGTGTCTGCCAACATCATTAATAATCGATGACAAAAAAAAGCTGCGGCTGCTGTAAATAGCAATAGGCAAAACTTAGCGTAAACTATTTGTTGGTGTATGAGGGAGGTGAGTGTGTGTGTGTGTGTCCAATGACAATGTGTGTAGACCCAAAAAGTACGCTAATGAAGTAAGCAGCAAAAGCAAATAGCAACAACAACAACAACAATAACACAAAACGGAGGCTGACTGATGATTCTCCAATTCTCCAATTTCAAATTTTCAAATGCCGAAGTCGAGCTTAAAGCAAATGTGCGTATGTATGTCTGTCTGTCTGTCTGTCTGTCTGTGTGTGTGTGTGTGTGTGTGCCATATATACACAAAAGCATGCGTATATATACATATATATATATATTTATATATATACATGTGTGACTGTGTGTGTGTGTGTGTAGTCACATACAGACATATATGAAATAAATTTAAGTATCTGCAGGTGTTCATTTAAAACATCACAGACAGACAGCAACAAAATGGAAGAAGAGAGAAGGAAAGAAGGCAAAAGAAAAAAAACAAAAAAAATATATAATACAAGCAACAACAAAAACAAAATTAACAGCTACATATAGCAACAACAGCGACAACAGAAATAACAGCAACAAAAGAAAGAAAAGTAAGAAAAGTAAGAAAAGTAAGAAAAGAAAGAAAAGAAAGACAGAAGGACAGACAGCAAGACGGACAAAAAGAAAGAAAGAGAAGACAGAAACAACGATAGCAGCAAAAAAAAAAAATAAATACATTATATATGTGAAATGTCTATAAAAACAGAAATGAAATTCTGCGAGCGGGCGAAGGCGGCGACGGCGGCGACGGCGGCTTTAAAATTTTAGCAGATTTATTGTTGTTGCTGTTGTTGCTTGAAAAGAAAGAAAGCAACGTGAAGAACACAACAAGAACAACAACAACAACAACAAAATAAAGGAGGGGAGGGAATGTAGGGAGAAATGACAAAAAAAAAAAATATAAAATAAAATAAATGTAAATTTTGCATACACAAAAATTGCAAATAAAATAAATTATAATTTAAAGTGAGAAAAATGTAAATTCCGACGAAACAAACGGACAAACGCAGACAGATGGACAGATGGACAGTTGGACAGTTGGACAAATGGACAGATGGATAGATGGACGAACGAATGGCGTGAAACGGACAGACGTCCTTACGCTGTCGCTGTCGCCGATGCTGCGGCTGCGGCTGCGGCTGCGGCTGCGGCTGCTGCTTAGCCGTAACAATCGGCCTCAGAGCAGCAAATGAGGTCACAATAACAAAAACAATGCAAAAGTCTCCACGTTGTAGCCTCTTGCTTAATTCTCTTGCATGTGTAATTCTTTTTTTTTTTGTTGTTTTTGTTTGCTTTTTATTTTGGCGACGTCAAAGTTGCAGTTGCTGTCGCTGTCGCTGTCACCGTCGCAGTTGACGTTACATTTGCAATGCAAATGCAAATGACAAAAACAACAAAAACAGCAGCAACTAAAATTGAAGCGCAGAGATTTATTTGAAGTGTATGTGTGTGTGTTTGTGTTTGTGTTTGTGTTTGTGTTTATAGTAGTGTGGGAGTAAACTGAAGCTTAACTTACCGTTGTTAAACTGTTGGGCAGCTGTTGTTGCTGTGGCTGCTGCTGCTGCTGCTGCTGCTGCTGCTGCTGCTGCTGCTGCTGCTGCTGAGATTGAGGCTGAAACTGAGACTGAGACTGCACTGGCGCCGCTGTCGCTGTCGCTGTTGTTGTTGCTGCTGTTGCTACTGTTGCCAATGTTGTTAATACAGCGGCCGATGGCAATATTGTGTTTGGACTCTGGCGATCAATGAGCGGGATTCGTGCAGCAATGGGACTAGAGATTTTAGCTAATTGCTCCTGTTCGGCAGCTAAACGCATTGCCAATACATCGCTGGCAGTATCAACCATATTAATGCCCATACCCATGCTCATACCCATAGTCATATCCATATCCATATCCATATCCATATCATCGCTATCATCATCAACAACACCGCCGGCAGCAGCTGCTGCTGCAACACCGCTTAATGCTGCTGCTGCATCAAAATTATTAATTTCTGGATGTGTTTCTAATTCCGTTTGAAGATCGCATATATAATCGATAACATGCTGTATTATCTCTAGCTTTGATAATTTACGATTCTTCGGCATAAACGGTACCAAATCTTTCAATTTTGATAAATACATTTTCATTTCAGCATTTTCACCATCACCACGATGCGGCGGATGGCGGGCGATCCGTCCATTTGGATTCATTGCCGGCATCGAGGCACCTGTTTGACAAACGGCCGTCAGGGATTTCATTTTCGAAATGATCGCTTTACGCTCCTTGAGTAGAATTTTGGCGGCTTTTTACACGGTCGTACCGGTTACTTGCGAGGAAGTTGGATATTTATTATTATTTAAAAAATATTTAAAAAAAAAAATATATAATTTTTTTTTTTTGCTTTTAAACTTTGTTTTTAGTTTTTAGTTTTGGTTTTTGGTTTTGTTTTTCAGTTGCGAGTTTATGAGTTTTGTTCGTTGAATTGTACTTGACACACGCACTTTGTTGTTGTTGTTGTTGTTGTTGTTGTTGTTGTTGCTTTTTATAATAGATTTAACTTTGATCAACAAAAAAATTTATATATATATACATATATAATATATATATATATATATATATATATTCGTATAAACACTTTAATCCAGCGTGCTTAATATCAAAATCAATTTGAATTTTTTTTTATTTTTGACTTTTTGTATTTCTCTTTATTATTATTTTATTTTATTTTTTTTTTTGTTATTTTTGTGTTAGCGCGTACCAGCAACATCCATCAACGACCACGATAAATTTGTATTTGAATGGGAGAGCGCTCCGAGCTCGTCTTTTATACCCGCCGCCGAAATGCCGAGTGGCAGTGGGCAAATGAAAAGATACAGATACTTCGTGCTATAGCAAATAGTTTTGTATAAACGAACACTCTCGCTCTCTACATGTACTCTCTGTCTCTCTCGCTCGCTCGCTCGCTCTCACACGCTTGAAGTCTACACAGCGGCAAGGCAAAATCAGCCAACCAACGTCAGAGCCATGGCTAGAAACTTGTTCCAAGCGAAAAGGGGAAATTTGCTTGAATCGATTTTATTTTCTATTTTTTTTTTTTAAATAAATATTTTAATAAAATTATTTCAATTAAATATTTTTTTTAATAATTTTTTATAATATTTTATAATTTTTTAAAACATTAAAAAAAAAATAGAATAATTTTTTTCTTAAATTTATTTGAATAAATTTTATTACTCTGCAAGCGACGCTGTCTGAGAGCGTAAAATAAATTAAAATACGAACCACACGACGAACACACGAACGCTAACAAAATGGCTCCGCCTATCGCTGCTCAGGAGAGTATGAGAGCAACTGTGTGAGCCTTGGTCATTCGATTTGCAAATATGTAGACTTAAGGGGCTGAGTGTAGACTGTGTAGACTGTGTCGACTGTGTAGAGCCTTGTAGCAGCTATAGGATTTGCATTCATGTAGAATATCAGTTAAAGAAGTGTTAAGCGACGCATACAATGGAAACCACAATTTTGTGGCTAATATTTGCCAAGGGGTAAGGCACTGTGGTCCTTCATGTGCTGTGTAGAATGTGGTTGATGTGTAGAATGTATGTAGAATGTAGAATAGTGAGCTGTGTTGGTGGAGTGAGACTGAAGCAGCTATGACTCCTTATTGAATGTGTTGGCAGAAGATGCAGAAGAATTTTTTAAAATAAATTAAATTTAAATAAAGATTTTTATGCAACGATAATAACAATAAAAATAAGTAAAAGAATATATTTTTAATTTTAATTTAATTAATATATTTTATTAAAAATATATTCAGCCTGCCTCCTAGAGCTGCCTCTTTAAGGAGAGCTTGTAGACTGGCTACACCATATGCTGATATTGTAGACGCAAGCTGCGTCCATTTCCCCAAGTTCCACTAAATCTCGACTTGAATTTGGTATATGTTAGTGTATAGATTCAGCTTAAGTTCCACACGGCTTAACAATCCACAATGTGGATTACACAGCTTGCAGCTGTGTAGAGTTTGTGCCTGGCATTGATTTGTTAACAATGTTAAAATTTGTGTAGAGTTTCCCCTGTTGATGTTGCATAGCTGCCATTGGTCGGCTGCATTTGTACACACAAATTGGCTCTCACTCTCCTGATCAATGCTCTCAGACGCTCCCCATGCTACACTCGCTCATACACAATGTATGCTGTATGTATATATATGTGTGTGTGTGTGTTTGTATGTGATTTTGTGAATGAAAATGAATTACATACGAAGTATGTGTATGAGATGTTATTTTCTTTCTTTTCTTGCATTTTTTTTTTTGTCGTGGCTTATCTTAATTTGGGTTTATGATATCTTGCAATGACTAGCTGCCAGAGCAGTAGAAACATATCTCTCTCTCTCTCTCTCTCTCTATCTATCGTACTCTCTTTGCAGCTCTCTTGACTCCGCTCCCACACAATTCATACAACTTGTAGGGCTTCTGCTGGGCATGAAATCACGATCATATTACAACAGACCACGAACCACAACGATGATGATGATGATGATGATGATGATGATGATGATGATGATGATGATGATGACGACGCCACTCGAGTGTTTGGATTTGGAATTGGGTATGGATTGGTGTGTGGATGGAGTAAGGGGTTAGGGGTAATAGACTGAAATCATTGAGGAAATGTGTTGGAAAATTTCATTGAAAGTGAGCCTCAGGGCGTTGCTTGTTTTTGTGAAAAATGACACGTTTGGAAAATTGTTTCTATGTGCTAATTGATTCATTCGAAATGCTAATTTAGCATTATTATTAAAGGATAACATGTGACAGTGTGTGTGTGTGTGTGTGTGAGATATATATATATATATATATATGTATTCCCATAGAGTTTGGCATTCCTTTTATGGAATGTGGCGATCATTTTCAACTATTCCAGCGAAGGTGTTGCATGAAATACACAAGAAATCGTGTCGAAAAACTAAACTGCAAATAATTAAAAAAACAAAAAAAAAAATGTTAGCAAAAAGCTAAGAAAAAGAGGGGGGGGGGGGGGTAAAAAAAGTGAATGAAAAAAAAAGCCAAATACAAAAGAAAACATAAAGCGAACGCAGTTCAAATTTCCAGCAAAAATACCGATCATAATTTTATGACTTCGCCCAGGCAGACGAGATTTTTTTTAGATTTTTTTTTCCACTTTTTGTTTTTCTTTTTGTTTTTTTTTTACTCTTTTACGACTCTCGAGTGTTTCGCATGAATGACAAATGAGCAGCGGCAGCAACTACGACAACGACGACGACGGCGACGCAGATGCAACAGGTTAAATAAGTAGAAGAAGCAGCAGAGGAGGAAAAGAAGAAGCAGCAGCTAAAGAGGGAAGCAAAAAACTTGCGTTGCAATGCAAAGCGATGCGATGCGATGCGATGCGATGCGATGCGATCACATGTCAATCAGCGGCCACTTGCCTACAGCTTAGAGGACCCTAGACACTGAAGCTGTAGCTATGTCCATAGCTGGACTTGTGGGGAGAGATGGTGGATCGGTTGATGGGATGATGGGAGATGGGAGATGGCGTTGCTGATATGCAGCCGCATGCCGTGTTGCTAGCATTGGCATATAGGGATATGGATGAATGGGTGGTGAGGAGGAGGAGAGGGGATATGTGGATATGGGGACATGGCATGTCGAAATCCAATACGCGTCACTCATCCACTGTGCCACGTCTAGGCCATTAAAGTAATACAAAAAAAAAAAAAAAAGGAAGAGGGAGAAGAACCTGAAAGAGTAGCTGCCCCTGGCTCTGCTCAGTTCAACTAGCCTACATATTGTTGCAGCCAACAACCACCCCACACACACACATACACACACACACACACACACACACACCCCCCCCTCTCCACAACAACAAATGCCAACACTTAGCCAAGTCATCCACACACTTAACATATTGGATTGTTGACTCTTTGGTGACATGTTGCATACGCGAATCTCATTAATGAATTCGGCGCGACAATTTCAGCTCTATCGCTGTTTATTTCTTTCTTTCTTTGTTTTATTTTTAGCTTTGCTGTTTCTTTTTCTTTTGTTTTTTTTTTACATACTCTCTCTCTCTCTCACACACACACACAGTTGCATGCATAAACACATTTCAATGGCATCCCATATCGTCAATACACTTTAGCAGCGACTCTCCCAGCCTATAGCCTTGCGATCCGCATCCGGCCTCCAGTTGTTGTTCCCGTATGGTAACTGAATACTAATTCATCGTCGAAAAGCCTTTTCAATGAACGCCATTCGTTTAGCTTTTGTTTATTTTGTCTCTGTCTTTGTTATTGTTGTTATTATTATTGTTGCTTTTGCAAAAACAACAACAACAACAACAACAACAACAATCAACAATATTGCGTGGGAATGGGAACTAAAACTGAAATGGTGATTTTTGTTTTTCATTCATATTATATTCGCACGTGCGTACGAAAGAGATGGCAATAGTCTAGAATAGACAAGTGTTGGGGGTTTAGGGTGTAGGGGGTGTAGGGTTTAGGTGGTGTAGAGGGTGTAGGGGTATTTTGATATTATATAGATTTCTAGATAGTTTCATCAGTGGATCATCAGTGGATCATCAGGGGATCATCAGAGGATCGTCATGGGATCGTCAGAGGAAATTCAGAAATTGTGCCTAAGATATTTCTTCCTTGTTTGTTTTTCGGCCAAGAATATGCGATTAATATTAATGAGGTTGCCACTAAATAGCTGCTAATTTACCAGAATAGAAATGGCTATTAGTCAAGCCAATGTCGAGCCCACAGTTAGGGCACACACAGACATACAATGCATTTGTTTTCTTAAAAAAGAGATGAAAGGAAAAGGTATGCAAGAAGAGTGTGGAGGATAAGGGAAAATATAATGAAAAACAAATGCGGAAAGCAGTGGTAACAAATGCTGCGGGGAAGCCAAATAAAAGTCGACACATTGAAGCCAAACTACTCCAAAATGAATTGTGTAGCAAATATGCTGCAGGATACACTAAGATACAGTAGGATATAGTAGGATACAAGGAACAATCGTAAGGAGCAGGGATCTGTATGACAAATGTCAACGGCATTGCATAAAGGCAGAAGGCAAATGAACTGCTGTCAAAATAACCCCTGCCTATTCTATGTATGAAATAAAATAAAGTGGGTAAGGGGCGGAGAGGTGGTTGGGAGGAGGGGTTAGAAATTGTAGCTGTGGTAGGGGTTATGGCGACAAAAGGCATATACAAAGGACGCGTTGCGTTATTTGTAAAGCTGCCAAAGGATATCGATGGAATATGATGCAGCCGGCAGGACAAACATACAGTTAGAAAGGTAAACTGAGAGCGAGAGAGAGAGTGGAAGGGAAAGGGAAAGAGATATGTGTGGCAACCAGGTGAACTGATCAGATGCGATTAGGGATTATTATGCTATTACGCAGGATACGATTAACAATGCCAGCAGTGGCAAAACAAGGATAACAACTGCGCCGCACGCCGCGACATATGCTATAACAATTTTTTTTTGTTTTTACTTCTTCCCTGTTGTTGTTGCTGTTGTTGTCAGTATGGAACTGGAACTGGCAGGGACTAGCACAGGGCACGCGGGTAGGGAGAGGGGGCATATTTAGGCAAATGTGCGCAGCCGCCTCGTTTCTCACTATTTTTGCTACCCTAATTGAGTGGAAAAACATATGCTGACAGAGAGAGAGAGAGAGAGAGAGAGAGAGAGAGCAAGAGAGAAAGGGATAGGGTCCTGCGATCGTCCTGCTAGAGTCCTCTTTTAAGCATGCGTTCCAGCTTGCATTGCATCTGCACTTTTTCTCCCCTCTCTCTCTCGCTTGCTCTCTGTCTCTGTCGTTTTTGGCCGGCTGCCGTTATTTGTATTGCATTTTTACCGTTGCAGCCGCTAGTTTTTCGAGTGGAGGCCAATGACAAAGCAGCGAAACATCGCAACATCGCAACATCGAAGCATCGAAGCATCGATTGCAGCGGCTAGCGACCAGCACCGGGCTTTTAATACCCTAACAAAGTTACTACCCAAATGTGGGTATATTATGCAGCAAATACATATATATGTTATATTTATGTATAACGGAGAGATAAGTATATTTTCCTAAACCCAACACATATCCTTATCAAAAGTTGTTTAGAGATCTAAAGATAATCCTAATGTAGCTTCTATCTATCACTTCGACTTTTTGCTGGAAAAGAAAGTATCTTAAAATTTGATTGGATTTTATATAACTTATATAAACTATATACAGTTAGATATTATCAGTCAACATTTCGAGGATATCTGCTAGTCGTTCTCTTCTGTTGTTTCTCTTTCTTTACTCTTTTTATATGCCTCAATTCTAACAACTTTTTGCCTGTAACAATTTTAGATTTTGTGATGGACATTTTACATTTTGTTTATGGACAGTTAGGGTATTTAATAGTCGTTCATTTGCTTTATTATGCATAGTATTTTTGTGCTGCATTCCAAAACTGCTGGCGTGTTAATTGGCAGCGACAACAACAGCAGCAACAACAGCAACAGCAGCGGCAACAACAGCAGCTGAAGAGCTGCAAGTGACGGAAGTGGTGCAACTGTTGGGCGACTAATTCCTCTATATTTACCTATACACACACACACACATATATATATATATATATACATATACAAATATACATACATATATATATATATATATAAGTATGTCTGAATTGTGGGCTGGCCAGGGCTTTGCATAGATTGTTCATAGTCCATTAGGCAACGGCGCCGGCTGCAAAATTGCCGTGGCATGTCTAGACAAGGACTAACGATAAGGCTAAAGGATCTTAGACCTACAGAATGGACAGCACAGTACACTGATTGAGATTGTTGGCAAAAAAAATATTAGAAAAGATATAGAAGAAGCAGAAGAGAAATGCATGCAATGAAATGAGTCATTTCGCAGTTGCAACTTCATTACTTCGACGACGACGCGACAGGTAGCCTTGGGCTCAATCTGGCTCAAAATATTATTGCCACAATTCACTTGGCCAAAGCCAATCACAACACAACACAAGACACAAAAACAGCAACAGCAGCAGCAACCTGGCCACAAATAATTTCGCACAAAATCTCGGCAGGTGGTCAAACGGACGGACCAGACAGACGGACAGAGAGACAGATAGTTAGACCACTCCAAGGATTGTCCACTGTATTGTATTGTCAGTCGTCATCGTCAATTTGTCGCCAGTTGCTAATTGCCAGTAAGAGGAGTATAGTGCGAAAGAGACAGGTATAACTACTCTCCCTCTTGTCTGACACTTGATTATCCCTGTCATCTTTTTGCCTTCTTGATGGATGAGCTCAATGCTGATCTTTGTTGAGCCCACAAAGTGGCTGCACCTTTTTAGCTCTTTAAGTCGACATTTGATCTCTGACTGCGTTTCATGTCTTGCACCTTTTTTTTCGCTTTTCCTATTATTCAAACAGCAATATGAAATCCAATATCTTTATCAACACAAACACAAAAGATATTCAATTCAATCTATTCAAGTTGATAACATAATTTCCTAATGTATTTCAAAACAAATAGACAAAACTCAGTTAAGTCCCTAACGATTAATGGCATATTGATGTAACTTTGGCTTAAAAATGAGTTAGAAATGTGTTTACCATTACTTTTGTTATTTTTATTATATATTCTATGAAAAATTTTAAATAAATTAAAGTAAGATTGAATTGTATTATATAATACTATATTTATTTTTTATTTTTTTTTAAATAATTTGCCTTACAAGTGCTATGAGGTTTCATACTCCTCACTATGGAGTAATGTTGTAAGTTTGGACTTAAAAAAAGATTGAAGAATGTTAAGTTTTATATTTTATGAAATTTTATATACACTCTATAAGATATTAAGAATATATATACATAAGATTCCATGCTAATATATACCGATAAATATATATTTTATATGTTTTTTGTTTGCCTTAGAAGCGCGTTGTTGTTTTAAGGGACTCTGTAAATTTGTTATAGCTTTGGCTTAAAAATTATGTGGAATAGTGTTAAAGTTAATTTATTTGAGAATTTTCTATTTACTTTATAAGAGCAAAAGAGTATATATATATAAGATATTATGAGAATATATAACGGTGTATATATGTTATATTTTTTTTATATGCCTTGGATATGCCTTGTGGCTCTAAGAATCTCATTTCAAGTTATGAAACATTGTTTCAAACTTGGCTTAACATTTAGGTAGAATAGTGTTAGGCTTTATCTATTTTAATATTTTATTTATATTATATATGAAATTTAGAATATATAAACTGAAGATTCCATTAAAATACATCACAAAATAACATTTAATATTTTCTTTTATTTGCCCTAGAAATTCGTAGCGGTATGAGGAAACTTATTACGACTTTGGTTTAAAAAAAAGTATAAAAAGTGTTAAGCTCGTTCTTATTTAGTTTTTTATATATATACTAGAGGATATCTACAATATATATATATATATGATTTTATTGGAATATATAGAGATATGCATATATTAAATTTCTGTAACTTATTAAACCTCTTGTAAAAAGCAATAACTATTTTGCAGTGTTGCTTTAAGACATTTTTTTCCCTTAACACTTTCTATTTACTTAACTAATTATACTAACTAAATGTACTAACTTAACTTATACAATGTTTATATCAATATCTATATACTGTTCGCAGATCTTACTAAGTTGTAGCTATAATATTATAAATCTATATAAGATAAACGCAACTGCATCCAGTCTTTATATTGCACGTGGCAAATTTCTCGCTTCTGTTTCTTTTAATTATATCATATATCATATAACTGTATATATGTTTATAAAAAATATATACAAATTATAGGTTTATCTATATGTATATAGATGTAACTATTCTATTGGTTATCTCAATATAACCTGAAATTTCTATAGTATCTTAAGTAGTGGCAACATTTCATAATTTATATGACAATTTTTTATTCAATTTAATTGCTTTAAGTTAACTTATCTATTGGATAAGTCTGGACATGAATTATGTTTTAATCAGTTTCTATATGGCATTAAAGAAAAATTATCTATGCTAATAAAAGACATTGGATTTATACATAAAACTTAATGCAACACTTCATAAAGAATGTGGCAAGTTTTGCGCTGTAAACTTATCTGAAAGATATGTCTGCGGATTAAGAGCTATAGATATATAACTAATATATATTTATATAAATATATATAGATATTTAAATATATATATAATAGTTTCAAGTTTAATTTCTATAGAGTTTTATTTAGTTTTCCTATCCGCTCAAACTTATCGATTTGATAAGTTTTCTATTCCTGTTTGTGATTGATCTTGAGTAGCAGCAATTATTCATGCCACATTTGTGGCACACACTTAAACAAAATCCCTACGTTGACTTATCTAAGCGATAAGTAAATTTTCCCACACACCCGTACACACACACACACTGTGTGCTGGACTATCAATTGAGTTCGGAATCTTTCCAATTCTCCGCTCGAAACTGCAAGCCCACATAAATCTCTTTGTATACGGATGCGGGCTTGGTTAAGATATGGTTTATCAGCTGATTCAGGCAACTTCTAGAGCGAGAGTGAGAGAGAGCTTACAACTTGCAACGAGTGACACATGAGGTATTTAGATAAGTTACTGCCACAGCTGCTGCAGGCATGTCCAAGTCGCGTACTTAAAATGATTTCTTGAAGTTGAATTGTGTTTTTTTTTTTTTGTTTTTTTGGGGTTAAAAATGTTGTGAAATATATTCATATAAGTATGAATATGAATGTGAGTATAAAGCGTGAGTATATGAATAGTAATAAAAGTATTCCATAAGGCATAGGCATTGACCATATGCGAAACTTAACAGACGCAGCCGCAGTCGCAGTCGCAATCGCAATCGCAACGGCAGTGGAAAGTCAACGCTTGAATGCCATAAAAATTATGCGGCAATTGCCAGACGAACTGGTTGCTGCCTGCTGTCGATCTCAATTCCAATTCCAATTCAAAACCCAAAAATCCATGCCCAAAACCCATACTCAAAACTGAAACCCAAATGCAATCCCGATGCTCGATGCTGATCACATCCCATGCCCATACTCGACTTCTGTGCCGGCTGTGACGCATATGTGTAAGAGGCGGCAATGGCAACTGAAACAAAGCCACAAGCACACACACACACACATATATATATATATATATATATGCGTGTTGACAACTAGAGGGGGAAGGGCGGCGGGTTAAGTTTGAGGTTGCTACTGAGGGTAGGCCAGGGCCAAAGAGGCAGGCAAAAACTAAACGTCCTTGCCAGAACACCGCAAGCTGGCACTGTCAATGCTGTCGTTGTTGCCGTTGCTGTTGTTGCGACAGCAGGAAGCGCCGTCTGTGCAAATCATAAAAACTTGAAAAAGTCATAGGGAAAAAAAGAGAGAGAAAAATAATGCCACGTGTGTTGAATTTCCGCGCAAAATAAAAAGGAAAAACAGCAGCGACAGCAGCAGCGGAAAACATTTCAATGATGATCATCAATGGCTCTGTGTCGCATATGTCGCATATGTTGCAACTTGTGGCATTTGCTATAAATGTTGCAGTCAAGCCAAAGCCAAAGCCAAACCAATTGCAATTGGGAATTGCACGTTGCACGTTGCACGTTGCACTCATATCGTAAAGGCAGCTGCTACCAAAACGGTAGCTACAACTGGCAACTTTCTATGCCCATGCAATCAAATTGCACTAATGCAACTGCAACAGCACTAACTGCAACAGCAACAGCTGCCAATAGCAAAAAGATCTGGGAACTGAGAATTGGGAAACTGGCAACTGGCAACTGGGAACTGGGAAAATGGGAAAATGGGAAACTGGCAAACTGGGAACTGGACGCAGCATCGGGTCGGGTATGTCGATCCGCTTGACTTTCATTAGCATTTCTAACGGCCACGCAGCTGCCAGTAGTTTGTAACTAAAACTGCTCTACGCTCTTGATCTACTGTTAAACTGGACACACACACACACACACACACACACACATTAACTGGATCAATGGACTTTGTACAGTGGATAATAGACAATTAAAAGGCTTAAAGAAAATGTTGCAGAAATTTTTGAGCAAAAATCTCTCTGCCTATGGCTTGGCTTAGAGAGTTTTGGAAGAGCTTTTGAATTGAGTCCTTTAAAGGACACCAAGAGCACAACTTTTGCACTGTTGTACTGCTACTAAGGCAGCAACTAGTAATTGCTACTAATTGCAGCAAGCAGCACAGCAAATCACATGCAATTGCCTTGAGTTGCTGCCACATATTGCAGGATGCTTGGCCCTTGATTTAGACTGAAAGGATGTGGTAGGATGCGGCAGGAGAATGTAAGATGGAGCATTACTTTTCAGTGCTTTTTCTAATATATGCTTGAAGCTTTGTTGTTGTTGCAACACTGTGAGTTGTTGCTACTGTAACTGCTGCTGTAGCTGCTGCTATTGCTGTTGACGGTAAAATCATTTGGCAGCTGCTGTTAGATCTGTTGATCTGTCGATATGTTTGAGCTGTCGATTTGGCTAACTGTCGTTAGTTTGTTGCTGTTGTTGCTGCTGTTGTTGCTGTTGTTGCTGCTGCTATTCCTGCTGTTGCTATTGTTGTTGTCGTTGTGCATTTGCGTTGTAAATATTTTTAATTGCTATTGGAATTTCTTTGTGTGCGCTTCATGGACATCTTTCATTTTATGTTGCAACTATAGCTGCAAGTGCTGTTGCTGTTGCTGGTGATGTTGCTGCTGTTGCAATTGCAGTCGTGTGGGTCGGCAAACTGTAACTGTAGCATTGGTAATATCAGCACTTGTTGTTGGTCCGGTTGTTCGGCCTATTGGCTTAAATGTATTTTGGCTTAAACTGCATTTGGCATTAGCAATAGATGTTGCTCCTGTTAGTTGCTGTTGTTGCTGTTGTTGCTGTTGCTGGTTTGCTGTTGCATGACAAGCGATTGGAAAATGTTGCTGCCTGACTGTTTGACATAATAACTGGCCACATTAGCAGCAATTGGCATTAGCCAATTAACTTTTTTTTCCCTCCTCTATTTCTATTTCTATTTCTCTTTCGGTTGCTGCTTTTCTTTTTTTTTTTCTGTCACGCTTTTCCTTATACGCAGCATTCATTGACACCTGCAATTGTTGCTAGGTTGTTGTCTTTGCAATGGCAATGGCAATGTTGTTGCTGCTGCTGTTGTTGCTGCTGCCACTGTTCATGTTCATGTTGTTGATTGGCAATCAATTTGTTGTCAGTTTTTATGATTCGCAGTGCGTCAACGTCAACTAACTGTTTTCAGTCTTGGGGTCTGGCGATTTATTATGTTGTTGTTGTTGTTGACAGTGCAACACAGACAGACAAAAAACAACAAAAAGCAACAACAACAAAACATAGAGTCGAATCTTGTTTAATGCTGCTGACAACAGCAACAACTACAAACAAATTAACAACAGCAACTTGGCCTTAAACAAGCTTGTCGTTTGCATAGCTTTAAATGAAATTTGTTGCTGCCGTTGCTAATGGAGATGTGATGCTCAGTAGCAACAGCAATAGTATTTACGCTAACAGCAACAGCAATGGCAATAGCAATAGCAACAACTGCAACAGCAACATGTGGGTGTCACTGTCGATTGCCGGCGCGTGTTGCTAAGCTTAATAGTGGCAAACAAAGTTAATAGCAATGAACAACAGCAATAGTTGCTGACAATGTCAATGTTGTCTTTGAGACAGACTCTTGCTGTCGTTTATTGGCTAGACATATGCCCATGATAAGCGGCATAATTATGCAAATATTATATATATATATATATATATATATATATATATATGTTTATAATAATAACCAACAACAGCAACAACAACTCTGACGACGACAGCAACATTTTATGATCGAATTAAATGCCGACAACTGTATCTTATGTAGCGTTGAAATTTAACGTTAACAACAATAACTTTAACAGTTCTACGATTTATTTATTATTCTCATATACAACAAGTGTTATAATATCTCCCCCCCCCCTCCCCGAGCTACCCCTCAGTAAACTTATTAGTTGCCATAGAACTTAGAGAAAGAAATTAAATCTTAAAGTTCAGTTCAATGCGAAACAAAACTTTACATAGATTATACAGTTAATAAAACCTATAGCTTCTGTATATAAATAAATAGAATTTATAGCTTAATGATAATAGTCAGATATATATATATTATACATATATAGCATTCCTTATAGATATACTATTATATATATAAATTTGAATTCATTCATTTTGCCATGGACTCTGAATGAAGGCACATCGTCAGAGTACTATATAGTAATGATCAGAGCTATAAATGAACTTAATTTAATTGTATATAAAATCTTAATGATTTACAGATCGAGTATACATATATATATATATATATATATGTATATTATATGATATATATATATATCTGTATATATAGTTAAAGTCAACTTTCTCTCATCTGAATATTGATTTGCAAAAAAAGTTGTTGCTGTCTCTTAAATCAGATAATAAACTCTTAACCGATATCTTAGATATATATATTCTTTATATATGTATGTATACTCTATAAGCTTTCTATTTATAGGGTATATATAGTATATACTTAGTTGCAGGTTTTATAATCATATGCAAAGTATATCGTCGATTACTGGCGACTAAACAAAGCGTTCATAAATTGGCTACTTGTCGTTGCCTCAACATTGTGGCATATGTGTGTGCGTGTGTGTGTGTGTGTGTGTGTGTGTGTGTGTGTGTGTGTGTGTGTTGGGAGGGGGGATAGCTAAGGATTTTGTTAAGGTGTAGGAGGGAGAGAGGGGGGTCGAATTGCGTTGAAAAATTTGAATACAAACATTTTAGAAAAGAGCCAAAGTCGATATTGCAACGACTGAGGCAGCTACAAATCAATTGTGGCAGTCACAACACAATCACATTGAGACATGTATCAACTTGTGCCAGAGTTTGCTGACTTGTTGCTGAGCTGGGTATCTCTCTATCTGTGTATCTGAATAACTTGCTAGGCACAGGTAGCACAGGTATATATATATATATATATATCTGTATCTGTACAAGATCGATGGTACGCATGCATAAATGCCTCCATAATCATTTGGTTGTACGAAATTTAGACGTCACTTAACTGTCAGGCTCGCGGCTATGAGCGCCTGACGAACTGACGAACTAAACGACCTGAAGACATGTAGGACATATGGACATTAGGACAAATGGACAGACCCAGACATCAACAGACAGTGCGCACATTGAGCAGAATACAAGACAAAACAACGTCAGACCGCGGCCAGATCATGTCCATATTTGCATTTTTGAAATGACACATGGAAATTTTTGAAAGCGGAGCAACAGCAGCAGCCTTAGCAGCCTTAGCAGCAGCAGCCTTAGCAGCAGCAGCAGCACCAACAGCAACGGCAACAGCAATGGCAACGGCAACAGACAAACCAAAACGGCCAACAGATTGACAGCAGCTGCAACGCAGTTCAGAGACTGCCACGGAATGGAGACGGAATGTTAAGCGAAAGTCGTTCACAAATACAAACGTTCAACATATGGATATATAGATATATGGATATATGGTGGATATATGGTATATGCTATATGGTTGCCAAAGATAATTGCTGTCGCATATTTTCAACGTCCACTTGTTGTCGCCTTTGCAGCAACTGCAACAGCACCAGCTATACCAAATAACAACAATAGCAACAACAGCTAACCGGCTGCTAGCAACATATGTTGCCAAGCTGCCATTTCGGGCAACATTTTCGCAATCGGCAAACGATTTGCCGGCAGTGCAAATATTTGGATATATTACTGATAGCCAGGCGATAGTCAATTACTTTATGCACATTCGTACATATCGTAATCGAAAACGCAATCGTAACCGTAGTCGTAATCGTTATCGTAATCG
Source organism: Zygothrica quintamaculata (assembly GCA_037044455.1). NCBI lineage: Eukaryota > Metazoa > Arthropoda > Insecta > Diptera > Drosophilidae > Zygothrica > Zygothrica quintamaculata. Next base: position 71,813 of record JBAMBS010000588.1, read on the forward strand.
CAACAGCAATTCCAATTTCAATTGCAAATGCAAAACAAATCGCAGCATTTTTTTATATATTATTTTTTTTCTCTCTTTTCTACCATTTGCGCCACTGTGACAGCTGTGCCGTTGCCGGTGTGCCAAGTTCAATGTCTGGAACGACAGTAAACGAGAGAGAGAGATAGAGGGAGAGCTTGCATTAGTTGTGCTAACGCTTACGCAAACACCAACGCCAACGCAAAACGGTAAAGTGTGAGTGTGAGTGTGAGTGTGAGTGTAAGTGTGACTGAGCGCATTTAGTGGAAGCCGCAATTGGAATAGAATGAAAATTAAATAAAAATAAAAACACAATAAACCAAAACGCAAATATCTATATACAGATATAAAGAGATACTAAACACACTGCAACGAGCCACAGCTTAAAATGTATACGAAGCAGAAGCAATGTCAATAAACAATTTAAATTTAAGAAATTAAGTGTAGGTACAAGAATTAAATATTGAATACTCTAACAAAACTAATTTTATATATAATTACGACAAGTTATTTATTAAAATATAATTATTATAAAGTAATTACAATAATAAAGTAAATATCTTAATTAACCAATTACTTTACGCAGACTTTTGCAGTTTCATTTTTTTGTTGGAATATTTTTTAAAATAATAAATAATATATAGGTGATTTAATTAAAAATATGAAAAAATATTTAAAAATAAGAAAATTTATTGTAAATTTATTTAAAAAAAAACACAGTTCAAAATGTTTAATATAGCCTGAACAATTTAAAACTAAAGTAAGATTTTCATAGATTTTTCTGATGTAAGAAAAGTTATTCATTAAAATATATTTTATTTTTTGTTAGAATATTTTTTAAAATAATAAATAATATATAGGTGATTTAATTAAAAATATGAAAAAATATTTAAAAATAAGAAAATTTATTATAAATTTATTAAAAAAAAAAAACAGTTGAAAATGTTTAATTATACCTGAACAATTAAGAACTAAAGTAAGATTTTCATAGATCTTTCTGATGTAAGAAAAGTTATTCATTAAAATATATTTCATTTTTTGTTAGAATATTTTTTAAAATAATAAATAATATATAGGTGATTTAATTAAAAATATGAAAAAATATTTAAAAATAAGAAAATTTATTGTAAATTTATTTAAAAAAAAAACACAGTTCAAAATGTTTAATATAGCCTGAACAATTTAAAACTAAAGTAAGATTTTCATAGATTTTTCTGATGTAAGAAAAGTTATTCATTAAAATATATTTTATTTTTTGTTAGAATATTTTTTAAAATAATAAATAATATATAGGTGATTTAATTAAAAATATGAAAAAATATTTAAAAATAAGAAAATTTATTATAAATTTATTAAAAAAAAAAAAACAGTTGAAAATGTTTAATTATGCCTGAACAATTAAGAACTAAAGTAAGATTTTCATAGATTTTTCTGATGTAAAAAAGGTTATGCGAACAACTGTTTATAATTTAAACATAAAACAAAAACAAAAATTAAGCAATTTTTCAAGTTGTGAAAAGTTGTCTACACTTTTCACTTCCCAATTCTAATTTACGCATGTTTCTAGTAATAACGGTGCTTCACCGTTATCTATGCTCAATTTCCAGTGAAGCGCAGCTCATGGAATTTTGTTGTGAAATTTAGCAAACTGCGCAACAAACGAGTTAATTTGTTTTATTTGTGAAATATCTGACAAAATAAAAAGGGAATCTTTAATATACTTATATATATACATATATATAGCCAATATTTATTAACAATTAATATATAAAATTATTAGTAATTGATGTAAATATTTTTGATGCGGCTTAATCAACTGTGGCAACTTTGTTGCATTGCAGTGTATCATTTAAGAAATATGAAAGATGATTGCAAAATATAAAAAACTTTTCCACTGTCACGCGCTCTTTATATACTTTTTCATTAAAGAAGAGAGCTAAATAGAGAGTGAGATAGAGAGAGCAATTGTAAGAGTACGTTATTGAGAGAGAGAGAGAGAGGGAGAGAGAGTAAGCCGTTAGCGACGCCGGTATTCTGTTTCTCGCGCTCCGGTGAATCCCCAGCTGCATTGTTGCTGTTATTGTCAGTTTGTTTATAAAGACGCAGGGAAATGGACATGCACATGCTGATACAAGAGGTAAAACAGAGACCAGCTCTCTGGGACGCCAACCATCCGGAGCATGCCAATCGACCAGAGACACAGCGGCAATGGTGCAGTGTGGCAGATGCTCTGGGCGCTAAATGTGAGTCAGAGGCAAACATTGCGGCAATGATGCGTCAAACAAAAATTTTAAACAAATTCAAGCAAATTAGATTTATAATTTATTCTCTTGCACAGTGGAGCTTTGCCGTAGTAAGTGGAAGAACTTGCGTTGTAGCTATCGACGGCAGCAGCAACGTCGTTTGGGTACGCAACAGCAACAACAACAACAACACCAACAACACCAACAACACCAACAATACCAACAACACCAACAACACCAACAACACCAACAACAACAGCAACAACAGCAACAACAAGCAACATCACCGTTGCATCAATGGCCTTATGCTGAATCTTTAAGCTTTCTAGATAATTGCCGTTTGCGTACAGATAGCAGTACCAACGAGGAGGACGAATACGATTTAGGTGTAGGTGCTGGTGCTGGTGCTGGTCCTGGTCCTAGTGCTAGTGCTAGTGCTGGTGTGGATGTGGGTGTCGGTGTCGGTGTCGGTGTGGGTGTAGATGAGCCTATGTCATACAAAAGAGAGCCAATGCCAGCTGATGAAATGGATGCAGACAATGATGCACTAATGCAACAATTTCAAAGCATGGCCACACCACAAGCCATGCGTCGTTTATCACATAACATTTCCTTGGCCAGTGCAGCAGCTGAGGAGCAATCAGCGCCAATGTGCAACATGAACAAAATGCGTTTGGGACAGGGAACTGCCGTTGCGGCAGCAGCAGCCAACAGCTGCCAGTGTGCTGAACGTGTGGATGAACAGGTTAATTTTCTGCAGAGCCTGGAGCGTGAGGAGCAACAGTTAATGCAATCAACTAGTCAGGATTTGGCACGCTGTAGAAATGTGTTGCATGTGGGTGATTCTGATTATAATTTTCTGATTAGCTTTTTGCCGTTGATGAAGCAAATGACACCAATGCAGAATATAAGTTTTCGCGCTAAAAT
>JBAMBS010000588.1:77500-119027 GCA_037044455.1 Zygothrica quintamaculata
ATGGTTAGGGGGGAGGGGGGATTGAAGAGAGTGGTGAGGTAGAGGAAGACTTTGACTGGGACTGCGACTGCGACTGAGATAGAGACTGAATATTGAGGCGACAACTGGATGTTGAACGTTATGAGAGTTGAACTTGTTGCTGCCAGATTGCCAGCAATGTTGGCTGTTACCAGTTGGCCTGGCTTTTAAAATCCACTTACAAAAAATACAAAAAAAAAAAAAAAAATATATATATATAACATAAAAGCCAGTAAACTGTAAAGGTAAACAATACAAAAAAGAAAAAAAAAAAAATAAACGAATAAAAAAAAAGCGGGCCAAAAAAGTTTAAGGTGTGTTCTTGAGCTTGAACGTTGCTTTTGTTATTGCCTTTTGTTGTTGCAGCTATTGTTGTTGCTGTTGTTGTTGTTGTTGTTGCTGCTGTTGTTATAGCATTGAATGGTGATTGCAGTGATTGGAGCAGTCAACCGGGTTAACAACTGGGGTGGTCGCCCCCTGCTCTCTCTCTCTCTCTGTATATTTATGTATATCTAACTCTCTTTCCTTCTTGCCACTGCCTCTCTGTGTCTTATCGTGTGACAACAGCAATTGCAATTACCAATAAGCTTGCAACAGCAGCCAAATTGAACACTCGGCCAAGAATCGAATCGAATGCAAATTGACATTTGTCACTCGAAACGTGCCCATTTAGAGGCAAAATTCCAGCACGAGCTGTTAATGCTGCTGTTGCAGCTATTGTTGCTGTTGCTGTTGCTGTTGCTGTTGGTGTTGCTGTTGACCCAATGGTTTCACATTCCATAAGCAATTTCCATTTTCATGGCCAGACCAAAACAATCTACTATTACGAATATTACTAACAACTAGCAACTACTTTCAACTGTTGCCGCCTTGTCCAAGCCAAACATTTTCATTTTTTTTTTGACGCATTTTCGCAGCATTTTACTAATCCTCTATAGAATATGGCCATCTACATCAGGCATGAATGTGTTAATGATTTTTCCTGCTGCCAACTAATAATAACACAATGAAATAGCAGCAGCAACAACAACAACAAGATTTACCTGTTGCTGTGGCTTTCTATACCCTTTAGGCCATAAAACTGTTGTTAGGTTTGGGCATGATTAGCACATACAGATGCTATGTAACACAAGGTAACTTATATATATATATATACATAGATTATATATCTATAAGAATATAGTATATATAGTATATATATATATATACACTCTATGCATTATACATATCAGTTTTATACTGGCTAAAAATTGTCAAATTTTTTGCTTTTCATTGAGCTTAATACAAACTTTAAGCTGTCTAGTATAACACTTAGTCTTATGTTTAATATATAGCTTAATATATTAACTAATTTATGTATAAGTTTTAAGCAAGATTATGATAGATATATAGCAGTATATATAAGTTATATAAGTTGCTATTCTGTCTGTATCTCTTTTAAACTGCTTTCAATATTCTCTTTAAATCTAAGCAAAGCTGTCAGCATTTACAGGGTATCTTTGGTTTGGCTTCAAGCTGTATTTGTTAATTTTCTTTATTTTTTTTTGTTTTTGCTGCTGTTTTATCTTTTGTTCTTTTGCCGATGCCGCTACCATCGTCAAATGCAAATTTCGCTCTATTCTCCTCACGTCAAATATTTGTATAGATTTTCACCTCATGCCCGTTGCAAGTGCATTCTGGCACACAGGTGTTAAAACTCGCAGCTCATTGTTAATACGCATATATATACATGTATGTGTGTATGTGTGTGTGTGTGTGTGTGTGTATTGTTATTGTTATACTGTTATTGGCTGGTGTTATTTTATGTTTCTTGATATACGTCAGAGCCTGAGATCCGTTTGCATATTGCGGAATTTCCAGAATTTGCTTAATTCATCGAAAGGGTTTCCTCTGCTGCTGCTGTTGCTGCAACTATGACGCTTTGCGTTTAACACCTTTTCAGAATTTTGCATATGGCCTAAAACAATGACAATAACCAAAGCCAAAACAGGTGGGTTTTTGTATTAGGTTCAAACAGATGTTTGTGCATCTCAGAACGCAATACGTGGAATGTTGCAAGTGTATAAATTGAGCATATTTCCTGCAATTAGTTATGCCAGCAGCTATTGCAGTTATTGCCAACTAAACTAAACTAACGTGTTACCAACAAAGCCAACTATAACAACTACAAGTACTTTAAGCTATAGGCCAAAAGGAATTAAAGGTCTATAGCAATGGCTTACGTTATGTTGCCAACGTTAACAATATGGAATGCGCTCATTAATACGATTAAGTGATTGATCAATGGTTAAAGACTTAGCACATGAATCCGAGTCTTTAACTTTTATATAAACCTTTTCTTTTTGTTAGATGTAGCATTGTTGTTCATGCAGCAATCATGCCCCACCCTTTATAATGAACAGTTTGTCTTCATCTTTTGCTAATGTTGCCCTCAATCATTGCCCATAATCTTGTGAGTTGTTGCTGCTGTCGCTGCTAATGTTGCTGCTGTTACCGCTGTTGCCGCTGTTGCCGCTGTGGCATTAAAGATCAACCGCTCAAACCAATCAAAACAGGCACTTAGCATTTGGGTAACCGAAAAATGCAGAAATCCCTAAACCAGAGCCCAGAACCCAGAACCCAAATCCCAAATCCCAAAATGTATCTCAAGATTGTTAACTGAAAACGAGCAACAAAATGCGCTGACTCATTCGTATATGGCCCAAAAGAAAAAGAAAGAAAAAGAATCTGTTTTGTTCTGTCTGTTTGTTTGTTCTGTATGTGTATTGTGTGCGTGTGTGTGTGTGTGTGTGTGTGTCTACCGCCCCCGCTATACTGCTCCCTGCCAACTGCTTTGCCAGTGCTTCTCTCTTACCAAACATTGCTACCCCTCTGACATATTCTGTCTCCACATATGTATATATATATATATATACCTCTCTCTCTCTCTTTGTATCTCTGTCTCCATTAAGCAACAACTTGGCCAATGCCTGCTAGCAATCAATGCTGTATGACAGCTAGGTTAACAGTGGATCCTACGCGCTTCCTCTTGATTTCGTTAAGTAAATCTCCAAGTTGCCTGAGCAACCTTCACGTGCGCGTCGCGAACATTGTGCCTGTTGTCCGTCGCACTGTCCGTATATGTATGTGTATGTGTGTGTGTGTGTGTGTGTGTTTATGTGTGTATGTGCGTATGTCTGCAGTTTTCATGGCTTGCCACGGCAACTGTCGAGATCATGATCATGGCTTTAACTGCCTCTTGGCAAAGGTAAAGTACGAGTATTTTTAACTTGGCTGTTTGGCTGTTTGGCTGGTTGCTTTGCTCTTGGCGTTGGCAGTGGCTGCGGCTGCGGCTGTGGCTGCGGCTGCGACTGCGGCTGCGTTTATTGTTGTCTCAGCCAGCCAGTTGTTGGCTCTTTAGGAGCAAACCTCCAGCTTAACGTCTGCGTCTACGTCTCCACCTTCACCAACATCTTTTTAACTCCATCTTCGTCTCCATCTCCATCTCCATCTTCATCTTCATCTACGTTTGCCTTTGCGTTTGTGTCGGTTTTCTTTTTAAACGCTTTTAAACACCTGAGAAACTTGCTTTTTAATGTGCGCACATGTGTGCGGCATACAATAATGATCATGATGATGATGTTCATGATGATCATTATGTTGATGATTGTGTTGCTAATGATCATACTATTGCGTCTGACTCTAGGCACTGCTTTTTGCCTTTGCCTCTGCCTCTCTCTCTGTCTCTGTCTCTGTCTCTGCCTCGTTTGTGCGATGATGAAGCAAATATAACAAATCTCAAAGTTATCAACCCGACACGTCGCCTTCGTCGTCGTCGTCATCGTCGTCGTCGTCGTCATCGTCGTCGTCGTCGTCGTCTTCGCCTGCGCCACGCAGCTGAGTAAATCAATTGACGCGCACAATTCTAGGAATTTAACTCTTGAGCTGCAGCATATAGCCCCCTCCCCCGTTCCATCCCCCCCATACCCCTTTCATACACCCGTTTACCACTGATCAATGTTGTATTCAACATAAAATAAAATAAACCTCCAACTCCACCACCAACTCCTTCTCCATTAACTAATGCTAAGCACCAACACCAGCTACAGCTTCAGCTTGAGCTTCAGCTTCAGCTTCAGCTCCTTGAGGCAGCTCATTTGAATGCGATCGCGTTGGCCGTCGCCGCTGCTTGTTAATGTGTTTGGCTGCCCCCACGGGGCATTTGGCAGCGGCAACATTTGTCAGACAGTAACACAAAACGCATTGCAACGCAATGCAGCAACGCATTGCATTGCAGCAAAAGTAACAGCAACAGCAACAGCAACAGCAGCAGTCGAGATTTATACCTAAATGATTAACCATTTCTTTTCTCTCTCTCTCTCTCTCTCGCTCTCTCTGCTTAACTAGGCTCTAGGCTATGTGGCAAGCCATGTGGACTCAAAGTCGTTACTGTGGGTGCCACTTGGTGTGAATTTGTAATGCGCCCGCTTTACTTAGCATTGACTTTGGGTTCAGTTTGGGTTTCGAGTTTGAGTTTGGGTTTAGGTTTATGAGGTTTGAGGTTTGAGTTCGAGTTTTGGGTTAAGGTTTTAACTTGCTTTGGTATGTTGCCTGTGTTGCATCCTTTGCTCTGGCTGTTGTTGTTGCTCTTGCTGTTGCTGGCGTTGCTGCTGACCATTCTTTGGCTGCCTGGCGATTGACACCTGCATGCATTTCTTGTTTCTCAGGTGTGCGACTGCAGCTCAGGTGTCTTTCACTGTATATATATATATATGTGTGTGTGTGTGTATCTTTGTCGTTTCTTTATTTCATTTCTTTATCTTTTGCCTCTTTTATGTTTTATTTTTATTTTGGAGTTGAGTCATCGGCCATTAACAATATTGTTGTTGTGGTTATTGTTGCTGTTGCTATTCGAAAGGATTTCATTGCTCATCTTTTTGCTTTTTACACTTCATATTGTTGTTGTGTATCGCAGGTAGTTGGCTATTGTTGTTGCTGTTGCTGTTGTCGTTGTCGTTATTATGGCCATGTTGTGATTGTCTCACAGCAACAATTCACATTCCCATTTACACATACAGTTCGAATCTCATCAGGGACAACGAAACGGTACCCGCTCTTAATGCATTTATTGTGCGTTTTAATTAGGCAAAAAACGGGCACTTTGTTTGCCTTGGAACACCCTGTAAATTTAAGTGAAACAAAGCTGAGAATACAAAATAACAATATTAAGTATATAATTAGCTTTATCTATTATAATATATACATATACATATACGTATATATATATATGTATAAAAGTATGTCAAATACTTTCAATTTGAGGTTAAGTTGAAAGCTATTATTTTACGCCTTTTAAAGTCGCCTATTGCAGGGTATTTTCGCCGTCTATCAAACATTGTATTTATTTTGATTTGTTTTGTAAATTGTTTCTTTTTTTATTGCTGTTGTTGTTGTTGTTGCTGTTGTTGTTGCTTTACTAGTGGCTCTCTTAACGTCTGACCTGCAATTTCTTTCTTTCTTTCTTTCCTTCTTTCTTTCTGATTAAGTGACACAGGCAAGAGGAAGAGTGCATTACATAAAATCAACTTCAATTAGTCGCCTTTTTAGCTACTTTGCCTTTTGAAAAAAAGCTAAAAAGGTAGCTAATGGATGTGTGCAAAATCGAAATCATCATCTGAGATTCTATACACTATATATTAGATAGTCAAAAAAGAATTAGTTCTAGTCTTATTCATTGCATCGGGTCATGCTATACCTTTTGGGAAAGCTCATTTCCCGGTATATTTTACATTTGTTACGGTATATTTTACATTGGCATCACGTTGGGAACGCGTCAACGAACAAAACGGCGCATATTTGACTTGAATCGCATTATTGTAACCAATTTTATGAACAATTGAAAATTCAATAATAAAAATACCGAAGGACTTTTTTGACTATCTAATATATTCTTGATCAGGACGATTAGATGAATCGTTCTAGAGCTCTGTAGAACTTTGTATATGTGTTTATGTGTCTGTGTTTGTCTGTGTGTATGTTGGTAAAAGGGTTTTGCATAGTCGGCTACACCCGACTACAAACCTTCTTACTTGTTAAGTCCATATAAATGGGTTTGTGCGTATATTTGTCTGTGTCTGTCTGTCTGTCTGTCTGTCTGTCTGTTTGTGTGTCAACGCGGGGCGCAATCATTTCGCCAGCAGAAAGCTTGAAATCTTTTATTTTTTTTTTGTCTTTTATTTCATTTTTTTTTTTTATTTTCTTCTTGTTGTTGTTGTTGGTTTTATTTTTTGTTTTTTTTAATTTTATTTTTTGTTCAGTTGGCAGCCCAAAAACGAGGGTACTTTACCGTTGTGTGTGCAGGTGTGCGAAAGCATTAAAATTCCACTTGAAAAGAGTTGAAAATTTCACAAAAGCAGCAACAACAGCAACAGCAACAGAAACAGCAACAACAACGACAATTTGAGGCACGTTGAAATGCTTGCCAATGGCGTTGGCTTCTTTCAGCTTCAGCTACAACTATAATAACAACAACAACAACAACAGCAACAGCAACAGCAACAGCAACAGCAACAGCAACAGCAACAAGAGCAACAACTTCAGTTCCGACTCAAGTTCCAGCTTACAGTTAACAGCTGAAAGCAAAATTAAATGACTACACAAAGTTCAGGCGTAAGTACGAGTGCTTAAAAAACAACAACAACAACAACAACAACAGCAGCAAAAAAAAAAGTCGCACGACACTCAAATCACGACTAGAAACCTGAAAAGGTTTTGGAGCAGCAAAACAACAACAACAACAACAATAATAATAACAACAACAACAACAACAACAACAACAAGCTAATACTTCCAAGTTGCAAGTTCAGTGAAGTTCAACGCGAAAAACGTGCGGGAGCAAAAGCATCACAACATGTTGCCAAGCCAAACAGTCCCAATATCTGCAGCTGGCAACAATTCTCCCAAGTTCCAGCAACAATCATAATCACAGGCAGGCAATCAAAATTTGAAATTTTTGCTGCTTCTACTACTGTTGCTGCTGTTGTTGGCTGCTGCTGCTGCTGCTGCTGCAGCACTGTTAATGAGCAACTCAATGAGGTTTATCTTGCGGAAGAGCTTTGCCTTTAGTAGTAACGGCCAGGGCCAGCTGCGCAGTTGCAAATGCTGCCTCAGCCGCAGTCACTGTCGTCCCTGCTTGCAGGTGTTCGGCAACAAAAAGCTGCGTCATTGATTAACACGCAGAGCAACCAAAAAAAAAAACCTAAAACTAGACTGAGGCTAAAGCTGATTGAGTTGACTAACAAATAGAGAGAGACAGCAAGGGATAGGGGGAGAGAGAGAGAGACAGAGACAGGTAGGTAGCATGGGGTGAGGATATGAGAGCGAGGACTGATGGACTGCGTTACTGATTTCCAATGACAAACAAATATTTAAATGCTGCCTATGAAATGTATTTTATATAGTATTTTTATAGTATATAGATATATATATATATAATTTAAATAAATAACAAAAAACAATAGATTAATTATAAATTAAGTTAAATTCGTATTTAATAATGTTGCTTATTATAAATTGAATATTGATATTGGCTTCAAAATGTTTTCCAATGTATATCAATTGCAGTTGATGTTGCAGACGCTGCTTGTATTTTAAGAACAGTTTAGTTAGCAACATTGTTGCTGCAACATTTTTACTTGCATGCCTTTAATTGCCTACAATTAAGACATCAAACAAAAGCCATGAAAAATTTTAATTTAATTTGTAATGTCTTTCAATTTGTATCTGTATATAAAATATATATACCCAATTTTATTAGTTAATGGGTATATTGCAGTCGTAACTGTTAGTGGACAGTTGCTGGTTCGTTTGCGTCTCTTGCGACAGGCAGCTGCCAAAAACATAAGTCACGATTTTTGCTTTTGTTAATTCATCAACGAACAATTTGCATTTTTTGTGGTTTGCCGCTGTTCATTTCTTTACGATTTCTTTGGCTCGTTAATCTTACTGGTGCAGACCCTTTTACAGCAGCAACAGTAACAGTAACAGTAACAGCAAACAGTAACAACAACAATGGGAGTAAGTCATAGATACAGCTTACAGAGTAAAGCAGCAATATAGCAAACACCAAGCAACAAGCAACAAGCAACAACCGACAACAAGCAACTTTAATTAGCATTTTTACACCAACAACAACAGCAATAAGAAACGGGAGCAACAATAAGAAAGAGAACTGCAATTATCCAACAACTGCAACTAGTTGTAGTTGCGGGTGGGTTACCAATTGGCAGCTGCAAGCTGCAGCTTAGCCAGGCTCCATTTCCCAAGCCCGTTCCCAGGCCGCCTTCATTTTTAAACGAATTTCAATTAAACGGCACGTCAGCAACGATAAAACCGAAGACGAGGGACCACAACAACAACAGCAACAACAGCAGCAGCAACAACAACAGCAGCAATAGCAATATCAGCAATGGCTGCTGCAACAAAACAATTGCAACAGTTGCTGTAGTTAAAGTTAACAATTTTCATACCCAATGACAGCAATGTGTTAACAATTTTCGCGCATACAGTTGCAATATAGAAAAAGAAGAAGAAGAAGAAGAAGATCAAGTAGAAGATGATGAAGAAGAAGAAGAATAAGAAGTTTTTAGACCATCTGCAAGTAGCCTAATTATGGCTCAAACACTGACATAGATGGCAGACGGTAGCTGTTGCTGTTGCTACTCGTAAAACTGGCAACAGCTTCTGTGCTTCTAGCCCAAAATGAAAAGCACAGTTGCTTCGCGAATGTTAACTATTGCCTCATACCTTTTACCAGTTGCCTCTTGCCACTTACCTCTTTAACTCTTTACCTCTTGCCAGTTGCCAGTTGCCAGTTGCCAGTTGCCAGTTGCAACAGTTGCTTGTTCCCTGTTATATGTTGTATACTGTATATTGTTGTATGTTGTATGTTGTCTGTTATTTTCAGCCTTCTCTCGCTGTCATTCCATAGCCAAGTGTCTTGGCTTAGGTCTCAGTTACGGACTTTCGTGCTTAATCCCCATCAAATTAAGCGCTTGTTACCTGATCGCCTCATCGTAAGCATTAAAAATTTCACCACTGCGTTAAGATACCCTTTCAACAACAACAACAGCAACAACAACAATAGTAAGAGCAACAAAATATAAAGAAATCAACAACAACAGAGAACAAAAAGTTTGCTTAAAATAATAACAACAAAAAAAGAGGCTAAAAGGGCGTTCACTTGCCAATTTCAAGTTGCGTTTTATGTACTCCGACAGAACACCAAAAGAAAGCCAAAAAAAAAAAAAAACAAAAAGAGAGCCAGTTTGTCAGTTAACCAGGCTCTCAGATCAGACACCACACACATGTGTCAGCTCCTCTGTAGCCCCTAACCTTAAATCTCAGTCTTAAATCTACTGGCAGATCAGTTGCAATAAGCAAAGTTCACGTTGCAACTGCCCCAAAAGAGGTCGTACCCACAAAAAGATCTCTGGCAACGCGCGTAATTATACTTAAGTACCGACAACAACTTCAACCAGCCAACTGACGGCCCACTGACTAAGGCTAACAACAACAGCAACAACAATAAGTTAAGGCTGCAAATTAAATGAACTGCAGGAAAAAAGCAAAGGCAGTTGCAGCAGCAGTGGCAACGGCAGAGCCTGTGGCAAAGGCGCTTTAGTCCTTGTAGAATCTTTACGTTGGTGCAAAGTGAATTGTAATTGCGTACAGGGAGTTGCAGTTGCAACTGCGTTGCAGATTTAGGTACAAAGTTTGGTGTTGCCTTGTGGGTTTGTTGGCAGCTGTGACGGTAACACTCGAAGCGCGACTAAATGCGCAAAAATGTTGCAAAGACGGTAATTTACAATTGCAACAACAACATATGTTGCAGGCTGCCAGCTACCAGCTACCAATACATACAAATAATATTGGTAGTAACATTGAACAATTGCCACATAACACACACACACACACACACACACACACACACACACACAGACACACACACACACACACTTACAGAAGCATAAGAAAGAACAATTTGTATGCGACTTAACCGATGCTGTACAATATTACCGCAATAACCGCAGGGCAATGAATTTGTGTTGTGGCATGTTTTGGCTGTGCCATGTTGCACATTGTATACATCAACGCTCACAAAACGCTCCCACCAGACATTAGCCCCAATTGGCTTATATGTATAGACCACATAGACATTTGTTGCAACAACATATGTTCAAGACAAAATAATTCAAAATATATATATATAGAATAATTGAATGTATCAAAAATGAAATATCATTGGGTTTTCCGAAGCTTTGGAAACTACTTTGGAAGCTACTTTGAAGAACTCCTAGAGCTATACCAACATGCAGTGAATAGTTATTAGACATATATTGGATTCATATGATTTAATATTACTTCTTAATGAGAATTGCATAGAAAGAGAGCTTTCACTAGAGCAGCTAACACAGGGAATAATTACTGACCATTTCCTAGACGTCTAGGGAGAATCAGAGACTCTTGCTTTAGGCTTACTTTGCTGCCTTTTTTTATAGTTTATAGCTGCTGTTGCTGATGCTTCTCAGACTGAAACCATATTAAGTTATGCTGTAGGTCATTGTTTAGTCGCTGTTGCCCAATCAACCCTTGGGGCTAAGACAACAAACTGCAATTCCTTAAGGTTAACAAAGCGCAGCCGCGTCGCATTCAATGCGCAATTGGCTACTGTGAGTTGCTGTCCATGGTGAAATCGAAAAGTGTTCTGGACAGGAAATGTGGCTGCCAAGCGGTCGAATGCCGCCACCGCCAATAAACACTAACAGCACCACCAACACCACCACCAATAACACCACTACCAACACAATAAGAACAAAAGATCAAAAAAAAAAAAAGAAAACAACAAGAGAGAAGAAGGAGCAGAAGGCGCGACAGAAGCCCAAGAGGAATGCAAACATGAAACACGATAATTGAGCAGCGTGGAAAAATTGCCAAAGACGCGAAATGGACAAATACGAATTACAGTATCCAAATCAGTGTCTTCCTGCCCGCTGGCAGCGCCCAGCAACAACAGCAACAACAGCAGCAACAGAAGCAGCTGCAAAAATTCATTTGACAAAAGCAATGCTAAAGTGAAACAAAACTAAGTAAGAGAAACCTATAAAGGAAAGGTAGTAAAAAGAGACAGCAAGTTAGCCAAAGAAAGGAAGATAGTAAGAAAGAGAGAACGAAATGGAGCAAGTGGCTAACTGGGTAAATTGAGGATGCAAGGAGGTTTACCATCCTGGACAGGAATTCAAATAACTTGGCGTTTAATTTATGAGAATGCGCGGTAGCTGGCTGATGTTGTATATGTGGCAAGAAGTTAACTTTTGCAGCAGATGCTGCAACACAAGCGATAAAAATATTTTGGCCCAAATTGAAGTCTACAGAATTCTCCTCCTGCTGTTGTTGCTGCTGTTGGTGCTGCTGCTGTTGCTGTTGCGTCTGTGACGGCGGCAACTGCTTTTGCATTTTATTAATCATGTGCGTAATTTATTTGGGCAGCGGCGCACAATTTCACCCAAATGGAAATGGAAATTGGCACGGTTGATTTGCTTGGCCTTTTTGCAACTTTTTTTTTGTTGTTTTATATTCACATTTTTCTTTTACTTACCTACTGCGATACGTTGCAAGTTTATGCGCCTGGGGCGGTCATCAGGCCGCACATAATTTACATATATTTCGTGTTTTTTCTTATATATTTTTTTAGTGCTTACCGCAAAATTGTCACAGGTGAAAGATGCGCAATCAACAGCGACATCGGCAATAACAGTAACAGCAGCATCAGCAGTTAACTGCAACTGTACACGCCTTTTAATAACTGCCCCAAAAATCACCAATTGCTGCTTGTTAACAACAGCAACAACGATTCCAAGTCCATGTTGCTTCTATATAATTTGTCTGGCAACATTTCTTATCACATACATTGTCTCTCGGCTGATATGATTGCTGGGACTCGAACTTGCACTCACAATCAAATGCCAATAAACAAACATTTGTCTTTGACTGGTCAACAGCAGCAGCAACAACAGCAACAACAACAACAGCAACAACAACAACAACAACAGAAGTTGGAGTAGCAATCTTAAGCCATTGGGTGCATGCAGGGACCACCATTAGAGCGATATCTTATCGACTGCAGTCGCTGATGAGTCGACAATTTACTATATGGTAGACACTTGTTCCCAGGCTCAAGGAACCTAAGCAGCTCAGGCTAACGTTGGGTAATTATCTAGTAAACAAGAAACGAGGGTTGCTCGAAACTATCACACGCAAAAACTACAAAAAAAAAGTTGAAATGAAATTTTGGAAAAAAAATGCATAAAAGAAAATGAATAAATTAAGTTCAAAAAAAAACTATTAAAATATAGTAGCAAAATGTATGATTTTGAGCTTTGAAGTTGGAAATAAAAGACTTAAACTGTCTTTAACTGCACTCTCTTTTTCACTTTGAAGTGTTTGTTGTTTTCCTTCTCTTTCTTTTGGTAATTCTGCACCAAGACTTCAAAGGTTTCAACTTCATTTTAAAGAGAAAATGTTTAGTTTTAGCTTTGAGCTTCCGAAAAGTAGTTTTGTTCTCTGCCTCAAGGCTTGTCTTCCTCTTTTTCGCTCTCTTTATGGCACTCTATCATTAAAAAAATTTTAGTCTGTATTATCTTTTATTATTATCCTTTAATTTGACTAATAAAAGGATTAATTTTGGCTTCAGTTTTAGTCTCTAACTTTTTGTTTGTTTTCTGCACAAGAGAGTTTGCTTCATACTCTCTTTCTTCTTTTATTCTTTCACTGTTTTTTCTCTCCTTTTTTCCTCGTCCCTTTCTATCATTATCTTGTCAATTTCATTAACTATAAAGCAATATTGTAAACCTTTAAAGCAACTCTCGCTGACTTCAACTATTTTGATTTTCTTTCTCTGTTGCTCAAACGAACGAGCGTTTACTCTTTCTTTTTATCTTCATGCACGTGTGTGTGTGCGTGTGTTTGTATGTTTGTGTGTATTTGTGTAACGTCCCTAATATTAACTATGGGTTGTCCTATTTGTTTTGGTGTGAAAATGCAGAGACAGTTGCCGTGGCAGGTACTAACAATAGATACGTGTAGCAACTGTAACTTCACTTTCAGGGGGGATCCTATCACTATCTGTCTATACACACACACACACATACATACAGATATATACATTTATATATATATATAAATATATATGTGTATAGAATAGTATTAACTGTCAAGGTCTGTGGCCTCCACTTGAGCTAAAAACGCGTTGCACGTGTGCATCGTGTGGTAATCTCTGTTGACATTCCTGGAACTCTCTGACCTTTGATATTCTCCGACAGATTCAACTTGGTTTCGCATTACGCACGTCCGACGCACTGTGTGTGCGAGTGTATGTGTGCGTGTGTGTGTATTGTCTGTTGTATGTGACAGTGTTATATTGTATGTTGTTGTTTTGGCTTAATAAGCGTTAAGTTGCCAGGACTCTTCCGACAAATTGATCTGAAGGATAATTTGTATTTGGCGTTCCCTTACAGCCTATCTGTGGGGCATGCAACAAGTGTTAAGATTTGTTGAAAAAAAAGCAAAAAGAAATACAAAATATTATGTGGCACATACACACACACACATACAATAAACCACATAATGCGCTCCAATGAGTAAGCCCCCGAAAGAGAAACCCTAAAGGAACCTCTTATCAGGCGGGTTTCTGAGCCATAAGTCGCTAACCTTTCAGCATATTAATGAGCTCTTGTCAGAGTTCCTTCTAAGATTAAGGAATTTCAATGAAAAAAGGGCATAAATATTCTTATTGTTGTTGTGTTCGTAGAATGCCAAAGAACAGAGAAGAAAGGGAGATTAAGACAGTGCTGCTATACGGGGGATATCTGTATTGTATTGCTGCGGGGTCGTTGTGCCAGCACAAAATCTGAGTAAGCAGTAAGAAAATAAAAATGAAAAAAAAAGTAGCAGTAGAATCACAGCATATATATATATATATAGAGGGAGAAGGGAGTAGGGGGAAGGGAGGGAGGGTTTAGGTCGATTATTATCAACAGTTTGCGGCAATTAAATGCAAACACTTGTTCATACAAACAAATTCCGAGAATTAACCACAACAACGGCAGCAACAACAATACCAAATTTCACTTCAACTTATATATATATATATATATAGATATATATATATATATGTATATTATACAGGTATTATCAGTCAACGCATAATGTACCCATTTGTACCCATTTTTGGGTACAGTTTAGCAGCAGCAGCAGCAGCAATTGCTTATCAGAAATTGTTTTTGAGTTTCGTTTCGTTAAGGCTTAATCAGGGCAAATATTGGCGTACATTAGGTCAACAGCAGCAACATCATAATGTGCATTATAATGATCATTATTATAATACTGAAGTGATAAACAAGTATACGCACTGGGCTCGTCTTTAAGCAATAAACAAACATTCAAGTGAAATATAAACAAAACTCAAAACTAAAAACTGAAAACTCAAAAATGAAAATTGAAACTGAAATAAGGGAAGTGCATGGAAAAACGCATTGTTGGACATCATATTTCATATTGATAAGAAAAATGTTTTGAAGTTAATGTAAACACTGCGTGTTGTTGTAGCAACAAGTGTGAGTAGTTGTTGTTGTTGTTGTTGTTGCTGTTATGTTGCATGTTGCGTGTATTGCTATCAACTTGCAACTTGTCGTTAGTTACGAGTTATGCAAGTGTCAAAATGTCAACGCTGTATATGTATCATATTACATACAATGTTACACATATATATATATATATATACATAATACTATCAATATTGCTTTCCCATGGCACAGCATGTAAGTAAAAGAGTAAATGAAAAGAAAGCAAGTAAGAATGAAACTGAAGAAAGAGACTAAAAGTCACGTCGCATTTGCAGTTGTTGTTTGCATGCTGACCCCAAACGTAGCGCATTGAAATCTTTCATGCAACAACAATATGTTTTATGTTTAGATTTTTGTGTTGAAACTTTAATTTTGTTACTGCTTCTTCTATCTCCCTTTCTCTCTCTGTTTCTCTGTCTCTTTCTATTCTGCTTTATGTGACAGTTTTATGGTGCTTTTGGGCTGCATTCGATTTGGGTTCCAATTTTTAACACTTTTGTACAAATTTATTACAAACCGCATTCATATGCATAATGTAATTTGAGATTTATTATACGATCATGTGTATTATCAACCTGGCATAGCTTTAAAACCTTTACCTACCCCCTACTCACCTCAGTCCTAGTCCAAGTCCCCCACTGTTGTCAGTCTTTTTAGCCATAAACTGTGCCCACATCAATTTCAACATTTTGCGTTTAACACTCAAAAGAATTTAAAATATAATTTCTTCTGCTCTTCTCTTTCTTCTTTTGCTTTTGCTTATGCTTCTTCTTTACATTTTGGGCAGCTAAGCTTAATTGGATACGCATTGTATATGCGTGTGTGTGTGTCTGTGTGTGTGTGGATAATAGGCTGGAAATTATGTTTTTATTGAAATAAATTAAGTGCACGTGCGCCTATGTGGGCTAACAACAGTCTACGTCTACGTCTACACATTCATTTCTTCATACAATTCTACATTCAAATTCAACAACAATTCAACAACAATACAACAACAACAGCAACAACTACAATACAACAATAATAAATTCCATAGAGCTCATAGAAAGAAGGCATCAACAATTGGTTTATGTGCAGCTTATTGCATGTGCCCCTATATGAAATGCAAATGTTAATCTAATCCAATTCTAATATGCAACACGAATTAATCCAAGTTGCAACAGCAATTGTGCTATATTGTTAGTTTATTGTGTGTGGCAAGAATTGAATTTAAGAGACAGCTGTGCAGCAACGGGCAGCGGGTTGAGGGTGAAAAGTGAGAAGTGGTCACTCATCAGTAACATTTCATTTCGTTACATTTATCTATTACATTTCTTTTTATATGAGAAAAATATGTATATGCAACATTTTGTTGCAAGCAAATGATAAGCAAGTTTGTATAAAGCTTTCAATGTTATATTAAAAATAATTAAAGCTAGCTCAGCTTAGGGTTTAAGAGGTCAGAGGTTAGATAAACAGTATATACCGGTTATATGCAAAACCTATAATGTCCTACAGCTTATAATTTGTTTAAAACCGATCAAAATTTATATGAACTGATTTCAAATTAACGATTTTTTATTTGTTTATATACAATATTTTCTTATAAGCAATTTTTTTGCATTTATGAGGCTAAATTTAGTTCTAAATAATTTCATGATATTTAAAAATAACATATTTTTCAATTTAAGCAATATTTGCATATAATCGATATATCAGTTCTGTAGTATGAGGAGATCTGTGAGCTGTATACAATTTCAAGTTGAAATAAGTTTCAATTGATTTAATTAGAATTGTTTGAAAAATATACATAAAACAGTTGTAAATGCAATATAAACTTAATAATAATATATATACAGTAAAAACTGCTTTGCATGAACAACACACAAACCTTCAAAGATTTTAATTAAAATGTTTGCAATCTGCAGTAAAAATTAGCTTTTATTGATTGAATTTAAATTGTGTAAAGTGTCTTCATATAAAAGATATTTAACATGTGAATAACATTATATTATATATTCTATATATAAGTACATAAATGTATATACAGTGAAATCTCGCTTGCACGGACAACGATCATGCCATATTCTTGTGCTTTTTAAGAGAAGTTGCCACTTTTTGGAGGTGAAAGAAACTGTGCAAATAGTCTGAATTGAATTTAAAAATTGAATTGAATTACCTACAGAATGGAATTGAATACTGACTGCAAACATATTGATTCAATAAGAGAACAGTTCAATCTGAATTGCATACAGTATTGAAATGAATAATTTGCTTCAGTTAAACAATTTTTTTTATTATATTAGTTCAAATTTTATTATAAACAGCAAAAAAAAATTATTCAAAAATTGAATGAACTCGTTGAGAGGTGCTGGGCTCCAGATCCAGCCAAAATTTTTATAGTTATAATAATAATGTTAACAATAGCTGCAAATTGCATACTTAAATAACAAATGATTGACAGCTAATGCTATACGATTTATATAAATATATGATTTTATGCCCTTATATATTTATATACATATATATATATATATATATATATATTAACAGTGGCTGCAAAAAAAGTGTTGGCAACAATTTATTTAGCACAGTGCCTGCCTGAAGCGTCACAACACAATATGTCTGAGCCATAAACATAAAATGAAATTTATTTAAAATCAAATAAACAAAATGTGAGCCAAATTGCGTATGAACAGCAGCAACACAAGTCAAAATCTTGCATCTGGAGACACCAATATGCTTATACTATATATGCATATGTATGCATGTGTGTATGTATATATATGGTGTGTGGATACGGTGGCCAAATGGTTGTCGCTGTTTGCCTAGACTGGACATTAACAGGTCGTAAACCTTTTGGCGCGGCCAAACAAAAGACAAGCGTTGAAATGAATCAGAGACTTACAGGGGTATTGCTGTTGTTGTGCGAGTGGGGGAGAAGATGGAGGTAGGGCAATGGGCATAGCCACTGGGCAATACTTATATTATATACAATATACATATACTGTTAACTGGGTCCAAAGAAAAAATCAAAGCCAGCTCATAGTGTGGCCGCAACTCTGTCAAATAAGTTCCAAAATAGCGGCGCAAATTTGACCAAAGACATAAATAAGTTTTATTGTTGTTTGACTCTAAATGTGTCTTTGTTGTTGTTGTTATTGTTAGCTGCTT
This sequence comes from Zygothrica quintamaculata, assembly GCA_037044455.1. Lineage (NCBI taxonomy): Eukaryota > Metazoa > Arthropoda > Insecta > Diptera > Drosophilidae > Zygothrica > Zygothrica quintamaculata. The sequence goes on from JBAMBS010000588.1 coordinate 95,332, forward strand.
GCTTGCTTGCTTGGTTGGTTGGTTGGCTGGTTGGCTATTGGCACAACAAGTAATCGTCTATGTCAGTACCAAGGCAACAACTGTTACCCAAGCAGCAAGCCGCAGCAGCAGCAGCAGCAGCAACAATAAGCTCAAAACTGAAGCTGCGCATGTGCAGTCAGCAATTGTTGCTCTTAGCTGTTGTTGTTATTGTTGTTGTTGTTGCTGCTTGTATATAGACTGTTGCTTTATTATTAAATATTACGTACGTTTGTTGTCTGTACATTTGTTTATTGCCTCGCAGCGGCATTCAGCGGCGCCCAGTCGTCATAATTGAATTCCAGCAGCGGGCGTTACGTTTGCCCAGTTACCGCTACGATTGCTGATAGATATAGACGCCCCCTAAAAAAAACCTGACATCCTCCGGCCCCCTTATCCCCCTCGAATAAAGTTTTAAGTTGTAGCTGCACTTTGCGTGCTGCAACGGCGCTGAGAATTTGATCGATTCATTCGATTAGTTTACGGAACATGCAATCGACACGCAGCATTCTCTTTCAATTGGCAGCAACAACAACAAAAACAACAACAACAACAACAACAACCGCAACAACGAATCATACTAGAGAGAGAGAGAGAAAAAAAAGAAACTTAGTTGATTAGGAGTAGAGAGAGAGAGAGAGAGGGGGGGGGGGTGGTAGAGTTGCTAGATTAAGATTGTTGTTGATTCAATTTACTCGTGTTGCCGCCAAACGCTGCTGGGCCTCGACACTCCTGCAATTGGGAAATTGTCTCATTGCAATCTAAGACAGCAAACTTTGGCTCAAATGACAACTGGTAATACGCGCTATTAATATGCCATATAAACATATGTGTGTGCGTGTGTGTGTGTATGTGTGTGTGTGTAAGAGCAGGAGAGAGAGAGAGAGAGAGAGAGAAAGGGGAGTGGGGTGTGGTTACATGTGTACACATGGTGTTTGGGTTAGGAGTCGATGTTGCTTGTGCTTTTGCTGTTGCTGTTGCTGTTGCTGTTGCTGTTGCTGTTGCTGTTGCTGTCGCTGTTACTGTTGTCGCCGGGTGTGTGTAGGTGTGGCCTAACTATGAGGTCGGTGTCGATGTTTGGCCCAGGAAATGTATACACAAAATGTGGTACAATTAGCTTAATGGTTTCTATAACGTTTAATAAAATACCAATTTCACTTATCGATTAACGATTACCATTTAACTATCGATACTTAACTAGATAGTTAACTGGTGTTACTTAAAGTGACAATTTGATTTGTAACAAAACTCTAAACTTAACTTAAATTCATATGCTAACTGAAGATATATAGATAGATAGTATGTATATTTATATATATCTACAGTCAAATCTCGATAAGTTGTACCCATATGGGTATCAGTTGATTCATTGCAAAAACTTTCCTCATTCCTAGGACTTCAATTTAATTTCCCTTAAAAACATTTCCCTTTTATTTTCGTATACTACTTTGCTATTATTATTTTATTTCTTAAATTTTTTAAAATATTTTTTTTTTTATTTCCTTGCCATTTATTTCAATTAATTTTTTTTAATTATTAGTATTCTAAATTTATGAAATTTTTTTAAATGTTGTTAAAAATTATTGTATTTTTTTATTATTAATATTATTTTTTTTTTAATTATTATATAATATAATTTTTATTTTATTTTTTTTATTATTAAATGCATTTGTTTGGTTAAAATTTTTCGTTTTTAAATTTTATTTATTTTGATTTTTAGTTTATTTATTTTAATTTTTATTTTTTTTATTTTATTAAGAATTGCTTTTATTTTTATTAATTTTAATAATTTTTATTATATTTTTTACATCTTTTTATTTACAATTTTAAATTTGTTTAATTATTAATTTTAACTTTTTAATATTAATTATTGTTCTTAAGTATTATTTTTAATTATTATTTGTAATTAATATGTATAAGTATAATGTTTATTTGTTTATTATTTTTATATTTATATATTCTTTTAAATTGCTATAAGGGTTATATTTTATTATTAATATTATTTTTGATATTTTTTTATTATTGTTATTTCTTACTATAAATTAATTAACAATAAGGCAAAATGCAAAAATTAAATGAAACTCCTAAAGAACCTTTATAGTCATTTCTTTATTGATGTTTTCTTTACAATTAGCAATTATCGAGAAACGACTGTATGTATATATATATATGTATATAATTATAAACTTATGATACGATTGTAAACATTATAAACCATTATATAAAGTGTGTGGGCTGATTATAAATTGATTTATCTGACAGATATGCAAAGCATTTAAAATTGAAGCAAAAAAAATAAGTTTAATGACTTTTACGTTCAACTAAATTTCAAATGTTGCACAAAAACGTCGCTTAATTTAAAAGCCTGTTGCAAGTATAGGAGCCCACACACAAACACACACATATATATAGATATATATATATGTATATGTATGTATGTTTGTATGTAACCAAAAAAGGGGCAGCCCAAATGACAAACTGGAGCAAGTGCATCTTATTGATGTGTTGCAATTGTTGATGTTGATGTTGTTGTAGTAACTACCTACTGGCTGTTGCTTGTTGCTGGTTGGCATATAACTTGGCTAAAACGCACTGGGGGTCAGTGCTTCGTTTACAAGATATTCGAAGAGCTTTGCATATTTTAGGCGCGCTTTCAACGACATTTGAATGGAAAAGAGCGGCAAGTGCTACGCAGCACCAAAGATAGACACAGGCAAAGACGACAAATGCCATTCCGACCATATGTTTGGCTGGTTGGTAGGTAGCTTGGCTAGTAAATGGACTTCTTGCTTGGATGTGTGTGTGTGTGTGTGTTTTTTTTTTTATTTAAACCATCTCTTACCATCTTTTCAACTTGCTTCTGGCAGCCCCCCACCCCCCCCCCCCCTCCTTCACCATTTCTACTGGCTTTAAGTTTAACTTTGGGTCTGCAGGTGGTCGTCGTACAACTCTATTTTTTATTTTGTCGCGTTCGTTGAAGTCTTTGCAGCGGTGGTCGCTCGTTTTTTAAGCCTGGCCAAGAGACTGTGGTTGTTGCTGTTGCTGCTGTTGCTCTGGCTGGCAGCTTTTGTCGTGCCGCTTTTCCATAGCATTTTCCCAGTGGAAAGCCCGGCAGGCGAGCATACAAACAGCCGGCAATGTACATAGAATGAAATGCATCGCATACTCTTTGATAGCATTGGGCATTGTATCTATATCTGTATCTGTATCTCGAACGTTATTGTTGTTGTTGTTATTGTTGTTGCTGGGGCGTGTGGCATGCGTCCAGTGTAGTGGAGTTTGTGGTGCAGTTGTGGGGTTTTACGACAACAACAAAAGCAACAACGACGACGACGACGACGTCTTTTGCATTTTATGCGGCTTTTGGTATGTTCATTGTGAATTTATTGAAGGTGATTTTATCGCTCAAACAAATGTTGCATTTTACAAGTGCTTCAAGTGCTTGTTGCCAACGTTTGCTCTAAAGACGGCGCTTATTAATGAGCAGCAGCTAGCTGTAGCAGCAATGATCTGCATCTAAGCTGTAGCCCACTACAGAGCTGTAGCTGGAGCTGAAGTTGGAGCTGGAGCCAGACTTGAATCTGGATCTGGATCTGTAGCTGGCGCTTGCCAGCTTACAAGAAGTATACACGCAGCGGGAAGCTGGCTTGCAACTTACAACTTGCAACTTGCAACTCGCTAGTTGCACATTGTTTTTTTTTTTTTTGTTTTATTTTGTGTTGTGTTTTTTAGGGGGTGCGCCCCAAAAACCTAAAGCAAAACCAAACGAAGCTAATCGCAGCCATTCAGTGGGCTGTTTCGGGCTGTCTCTTTTGGCTGCCTTGTGGGTTGTCAATAAAGCCAGCTGCTCCATTGGCCAATTTCAGCTGTTTTGTTATATTTTGTTTTATTTTTATTTATTTTTCTTTTATTTTTTTTCTTTTGGTGGCCAAACAAATTGGAGTAATCACTTCTTTCGACTTTGCAAACTCAAGACTCTGTCAGACAGTCTGTCTTTAAACAACAGCAGCAGCAGCAGCAGCAACAGCAACAGCAAAGACTTTGAATAAATTTCTGCACAATTAATTTCAAATTAAGCCTCAAGCTCTTTGGTGTCGAAATTTATGAAAATTGCCCCTAAATTGCTGCTTGCTTTGATTTCTTTTTATTTTTATTTTTATTTTATTTTAAAAGCAAAACCAAACCAAAATAAAAAAAAAAAATCAAAAAAAAAATCCGAAAAAATATATCAAAAAAAGGCAACTTAATAATTTGTATACTAATTAATATAATTAAGTGCCAGACGTCTGACACAAGTCAATTACAATTTGAATATTGAAAATTTATTACAGAAACTTTCCAGGAAAAATTCAATGCTAAGCACATCTACAATTATCACAGTTAAAACTGTTAGATAACTTTAAGTTTAAGCTCAATTTAATCATATTCTATATAGCTTTTATAATACTCCTTGCGAGAAAGAATATTTCTGACAGCAATATAAATCAGGTTTATATATCCTTAGGATGGTTCAGCTTCAGCCAGAAAACTTTCTTGGGGGTTTATGCAGCAATCCTTAATCAATATGCAAAATGCAACTATGATGTGCAAATACTGCTTGTAGATTTTTGCTTAAGCTTAGTTGCATTTAAAGAACAGATTGAGCTTAATCTTTATGGTTGAAATTTTCTGGGTATATGAACACTTTTAGTATGCAACAATCCTAGCCAAACTGATAGTTACCAGACAATATCTCGGACGTCTCGGGACTTCAGGGTTTTGCCTTTTCGGGTTTTCAGCGAGAAATTTGATGCTTTTATTGAGACGAGACTAGAGTCAATTATATACATCAGAAAAATGGAATTAAATTTCGTCTAAGTTTTCTCATTTGTGAGTTAAAGAGTAGGGAGAGCAGGGAAATTTAGGAAAAAGTGAGGAGTGAAGTTTCTTGTACTTAACTGAATAAAACTTTGTCCTAGCAGTTTTCCTTCACACAGCTAACTTCAAAATTACTTATAAATAGAGTTAGAAATATGGGCATAAAGACACGAAAAGAATAAAAGAGAGAGAGAGAGACAGCGATCAAAAGTATCAATAAATAATTAATAATTCAGTCAGTAATTGTTCGATTGAGCGATTTCAAAAATATTAACCAAGTTTTAGGTATTTTCGTATAATTTTTCAAATGCTATTTGAACTTTTGACCTCTACAATAGTTTTATTTATTTACAGACAGATACAATAAGTGTGTATATATATATAGCACTTATTACCCAATTACGACCATCAATCACTTTGGACACGAATTCAGCGAATAGAAATCAATAGCATTGGTAATAGTGGAAAACATGGCTAACACGAATTGAAATGGAATTTTCTGGTGTGTGGATAAAGTGAACTTAGAACACGCAAAGAGCTATGAACTTAAAGGCATGACACATCTGCAATTATTAGGGATAATCAATATTTAATACGTGGCCGTCACTTTGGGGGTAAACATCAATCAGAATCGATTGAATAGTAAAACAGCAATAGGTCAACCTACGATTTCAACAATTATAGTGAACATTTCATAATCTTATAACAGAGAAGAAGTCGAAGGAATGAAGAAAGCAATTTGAAGAGCAAGGCAAATTGCTGTCACAAGCGTCAAATTATGTGCTCGACCCAATGGCTGAGACTTAATCGATGACAAACATCTAATTGACATAAAGCCGACATGGTAAACGACGCTGAAATTGGCCAACTGGCCAACTGGGCAACTGTGCACCTAATGACGACTCTGTCTAGTACACACACACACACACACACCCACACACGTTCAGTTTGAAGCTCAGCTTGGACTCCTAGCGTGTATCTCACATCTTTCGCCGATATTTATGGTAAGAGTTCAAGAGATCAAAATGCAACGGCTGCCAGTTGGAAGTGCAGTTTAATCAAGGCTTAGGCGATGTCTATTAATTAGCGGCTTACAACTGCAACAACAACAATAAGTAGTTGTAGTAGTAGTTGAAGAAGAAGAAGAAGTAAACAACGTATGTGTCTTCATTTTTTTGTTGTGCGGGTGATGCTTGAAACATGTTTCTTAGACTTGAGACGAAACAAGAGACAAGAGACGAATGATGTGTCTGTTGATCTTTTGTAGCTTATGACCACGTGCATGGGTGTTAACCTGTTGCAAGTTGTTAATCTAGCTGATGGTTGTTGCAAGTTGCAAGTTGCAAGTTGCATGATACATGATGCATATTGTATATTGCATGTTGCATGTTGCATTGCAATTCTTGATGTCGTGTCAGTGAAAGGTGCTGCAACTGTTGCCTAGAAGCCTATGGCCTTTGGTCAGCGCATGTCAAACTGATGGACAACACAAAAGTAAAAAGATCTAGAGAAAGAGAAAAAGAAAAAAGTGAAAGAGAGAGATAGAGAGAGAGAGAGGGTGAAAGAAAACACCTGACAACAACAAGTTGAAACAACCGACAAGCATCAACAATAAGCAAATGAAAGAGGTCGACATTTGCCAACACTCGCGGTCATAAAGCAAACAATTTAAGGTGAAAGGTGCTCAGCTGGAAGATTTGAAAGATTTTTGAAGACTCGCAGACACATGGTAGAGGCCAAAAGAAAAAGGCCTTAAAATGGCTTGGCTATAATTAATTTGCTGTTGCTGTTGCTTGTTGTTTGTTGCTTGTTGCTTGTTGCTGGCTGCTTGTTTCTTTTAGCTGTTGCTGTTGCTGTTGCTGGCAGTCAAAATCAAAAAGTCACTTATGACTGACACTTTGCATATGAGGCGGCATCGCTGCTGACCAACTGCCAACTGCCAACTGCGAGCTGCCAAGTGCCGCCTTCTCTCTTAACCCGCACATCCCTAGCTTTGCATTCTCTCTTTCTTTATGTTTCTCACTCTCCATAATGCTGCACATCAAGTTGCAGATGAAGATGACGACCCAGACATGCAGTGACTTATGATTTACCTTCTTAACTCAAACTCAACTCAACTCAACTCAGCTCAACTGAAACTTAAACTTAACTGAACTTAACTTGGCTTTGGGCTCACGTTGATTTCGCGTGATTTAAGCCAACAACAACTGCAAAACTAAAAAAAAAACAAAATAAATAAATAAAAAAATACAAAAAAAAAGAGTAGAAGGTAACTAAAAAAAAAAAGTTATGAGCGTTTGATTTACGATGTGCCTGACCATGTGTGCATCTGGCATGTGCAACTTGAGGCATCTTGTGCCTACTCCAGAGCTCAGCACTGGGCGTTCGCTGATGGATTTGTCAAGTTTGTGGGTCAAGAAGTGAGTTACACTACCCATCCCCCCCACACCACCACAACAACACTCCCCACTGTTACTCTCACCATCGTATACAACACTTTACTATATACCATACTATATACTATTCTCTATGAATTTCCGCCAGCCGATGATTACTCAAAATCACAGCTAGAGAGTTGACTCCATGTCTATCCGCATTGCCATACGCTGTTGAATGCTGTTCCCTCGTGTGAACGTTGCACAGTCGGCGACTAATTGCGGCAACTAAGCAACAGCAGCAACAAAAAATGAAAAAAAAAAATGCATATTTCTTTTTCTTTTTTTTGGTTCGTATTCATTGCTGTAGTTACATAGTTGCATGGTTGGGCTTGCTGTTTACAGCTCTTCTAGAAGTTAAGAAAACAAAAAATAACAAAAAAATTAACAAAAAGAAACCAGTTGGCCAAGTTAACACAAAACGTTGGATGAGCGAAAACAATGTACAAGAAAAATGGCATGAGAATTTCCTATTTGATGCACTTGTCAATTACATTTTCTATTTACACAAAAATAAACTTAAAAACAAAGTTTAATAAAAAATAAATAAAAACTTGAGTTGAAAATTGAAACAAGACAAAAAAATGCAATGATCCCCAACAATTAACAGAGCTTAAAAATAAAATAAATAAAGGTAAAAATTATAATAAAAAAAAAACTAAAAATAAAATAAAAATAAAAACAATATAAATTAAAATAGTTAAAAAAATAAAATTGAACAAAAAAAAAGAAATAAAATATAAACTGAACATAAAAAAGAAATATATTAAAATAAAATAGAAAAAAGTTAAAAAAAATAATATCAGAAATAAAATAACAATACTAAAAAAAAAAATAAATAAAAACAAAACATAACCAAAAAAAAAAAATAAATAAATAAATTTACACTAAATAAAAAGAACATTAATATAAAATTTAGATAAAATAAAAGTAAAATTATTTATTTTCATATCAATTTTAAAGTGTGATTAAATAGCACAAAAGCTCATTAGCACCCCTTTATATATATGTATATAAATCAGTTCTTCTACCTATACGTTTCACCAATTTGCTGCCTATTAGTCTGCCTATCCATTTCTTGACTCATTTGCCCATTGGTCTGCCTATCTCAATAAATCTGCTCTTTCTTTGTTCATTCCTCTGTGTTTTAATCTGTTTATTTGTCTTCTTATATTTATGTTTTTCCATCTGTTGTAGAAATACAAAATTGTTATAGATATATGCCTATATTTTTCAAAAGTTTTAGTTATTTAAAATTAAAATAATGAATTTTTGGCACATTTATTTATTGCACTATTCTTGTGCAACTTGCTAACTTTATACAAATTGTTTGACAAACACAGATATAATGCTAGAAAAACACACACAAAGTGTTATTATATGCTTGTGTATGTGTATGTGTGTCTGTGTATATGTGTGTGTATATGTTGCATTGTGTGTGTGTAAGCTTGCTTAGTTATTTGTCATTGCCTTTAAGTGTTAAACATTAAGTACTTAAGATTCTGTTAAGTTGCTGTTAAGTTGCTGTTAAGCAGCTCAAACGCTGCTAAAATTGCGCTTAAGCTGCTGTTATGCCCAGTGCACCCTGTTATCGAGCAAGGGACTCTATTAAATATGTAAATAAACGACTAAATACAACTAGAAAGAGGAAAAGCAAGCCTTAAATGGAAACAGAATCATTAATATTAGTGCAATTATGAAAATGAAAACTATTTAAAATAAAGGGAAAAAAATTTGATACGCTTATCAAAATGCAATAAATAATGTAAAGAAAAAGGGGACAAAAGATCCAAATTGATTTTTATGCGGGCACACGCACAATTTCAATGCATATATATATATATATATGTATATATTGGGGCGTGGCAGAGACGATAAAGAGTCTTTTGTGGCTAGAGCAAGTCAATTGGAAGGCGTTGAGTTGCCCTCATCATTAGGACATTTTTTAATACAATGCAAATATTTAGGATGACGTCACAATGTCACAGCATGCCATCAGGAAATCGCTAGTGATAGAAAGAGATTATGCGAAAACGAGAGGGAGAGAGAGAAAGATAGAGAAGAAAGAAAGTTTTGCATTGCAAGACAACCCCTAACTGAGGCGGCTGCCTTGTAACCGCTGACGCAGGCGCCAAGGACGACAAAAAAAAAAAAGAAAAAAAACTGCGCGAAAAACTGCAGCTGATTATTGTATGTAGGCATCGTGGGAATCTTTGCGCTGCAACCCTAGAAGCATCCATACAGCAACGACAACCCTTCGACTTAGACTTAGATACACAGCTGCGTCCATTTCTGGTCAAGAGTAGAGCAGCTGTCGCCACACTCTCCCTCCCTCCCTCTCTCTCGGTCTGCGTCTTTCGTTCTGTACAGTCACAGTCAGAGTCAGAGTCAGAGTCAAAGTTAGAGTCGAAGTCGTAGGAAATGTTGAAAATTGCCATTTCAATGGATTGATGATGGCCTAGGATGATTGGCTTGACTGGACAGAAGGCAAGGCAAATGTCGCTGCGCAGATACAAATGTATCTATAGCGGGAAATCAGTCCAATTAAAAATAATAAAGGCGAACGCAGCTTGTTAGTGTGGTAGCTGCCAAGATGGCAGATTGCACCCAAACAATAGGACTCCACTTTTAGCTCTATTCGCGCGTGGGAACGCCGCCTCTTTACCTTTATGCATACCTCCCCCAAACCTCCTTCCATAAACCGCCCAGCATCAAGAGCAGCTGCCAGAATGTATATATTTTTTTTCCATTTTCTTTTTTCTTTTTTTTTGGCCAGTTTAAAACTTCACATATATGCACCTGCCGCTCCCCATTCACTGGGCAACTTGTTGGCCATATTTGGTTTACATATGGCTCAGACAGACACTGCAGAATCGTGATCAAATCAATGCTCAGCCATAAAATTGTGGAATTCTAACAGCAATTTGAACTCAACACGAACATGCCAACTTAAAGCTAAAGATAGAGTGTAGCTGCAGCAGGGGTTTGGGGAGGGAGGCTTGAGCGGAAGGTGGGCAAAAGGCGTCTGACAATTCTATTTGGCACGAGCTCATTAAGCGCCATTTATATGCAACATAAGCCATGACTGGACCAAAACTGCAACTACCAACTGCCAACTGCCAACTACCAACTACCAACTGCTGCTAACAGCTAGCAAATGTCTCTGACTCTTTCACACTTTTTCTATCCCCGTCTTTCATGCTGCGCTCTCCCTCCTTAGAGTCAATGGTCTTTGCTTGCTGTTGACAAGTTGTTGACGCTACCAAATGATTAACGTGCTATAATTATAGTCAAAGCAGATCACAAACTAAAATCAAAATCAACTTAAAACGCACAGCAACAACAGTTGCTAGCACGTGGGCAATCAGTTATGTTAAGCGTAAAGTTCAGTAATCTAAAAAAATTATAGAATTACGATATTAAAGCCAATAACTAACTACCAATAAGCTAACCATAACAGGCAATAGCTGTAGCAACAGACGCAAGCATTATCTCTTGACCAAAATGCTTGTAAAGAAATCTTGGCCAATTCACACAGAAGCCGCTGCAAGGAGGCGTCAAACGGAACGTTAATTGCACAAGAATATTGCACTAACATCAATGGTGATGTACACTGATGTAATATGATGAAAACCATGTTAGATAACTAGCACATTGTTACATTTATTGTTACCTGTTGCAGTTAGATTCATTATTATATTTGAGTTTAATGCATGTTAAAATAATGATGATGATGATGATGATGATGATGATGATGCAGATGGTATTGGTAATTGTGATTAACATTTAATTTTCATCAACTTCTTTGCTGTTGTCACTGGTAAATCTGTTGCCAAAAACTGTCAACAGCTGCTGTTGTTGCTATACAAAGTGTGCCAAACATTTGGCCAAGGATTTTAACGGCTAAGCTGACATGGCAAAAATGCATAAGTCACTAGGGTAAACAGAGAGAGAGATAGATAGAGAGAGAGAGAGCGAGAGAGAGGGGGAGGAGGTAGAGCAAAATACACGACACATGTCTCGAGATTCAACAACAAGGTGAATATGCCAAAGCTCAAATGCAATGAAACAATCAATCAAAGCGCTGAAAGAGGCTTGTCAGGGGGCAACGATTTGCGTTTTGTTTTCTACTTTTTCGGAATTGTGTAGTATTAACCATATGGGTATTGAGTATAGATATGTTCGTGTGTGTGTGTGTGTGTGTGTGTGTGTGTGTGTGCCCGCGTAACGGTAACTCAAAAAGGCACAAAATCAAATTACCAGCAATGATTAATCAATCAACACTGGTTGCCAGTTGCCAGTTGCCAGTTGCCAGTTGCCAGTTGTGAGCTAAGAGTTACCAGTTGCCAGTTGCCAGTTGCCAGTTGCTAGTTTCACATCACTTCACTCCACTCCATCTACACTCCAGTTGACTTCACTTCACTTTACCAATAGGCATCAACCACTAACCACTTCAGTTCACTTTACTCCACTTCAATGTTCCACTCATTTGCGATAGCCAACACGATCGTGCCGCTGGCCTCGTCTCGATCATGTTATGCTTGTGGGTGTGTGTATGCGTGTATAAGTGTGTGTGTGTGTGTGTGTGTGTGTGTGAACCAAGTGGGTGCGTTCTCACAGCTGGATGCCAATACTGACAATCACGATCACACACTCAAACATATAGAATAAGGGGAGAGACAGACACATACACATACACATACACATACACATACACACCTGCATGCATGTAGACTCCACGTGTGCGTTCCAGACATTGCCCGGCGATTGGCAATTGGCAATTTCAAATCAATGCTCAATGCTGTAGCTGGAGCTGCTTCTTCCCTAAATGGTGTGGCCTGGCCTAGCTTGGCTTGGCTTGGCTTGGCTTGACTTGGCCTGGCATGGCCTGGCTTTGCTTTGCTTAGCTAAGCTTGACTTGGCTTGGCCTGTCCTGGCCTGGTCTGGTCTGGCCTGCTCCGATCTGTGGTTTGATCGTGCCAAAAATGGGTTTGCAACTGGAATTCGCTTTTAGTCAAGCAACAGCCAAACACGGCTTCAACTGCGTCTCCAACTTAAACGTCCTAGCATCAGTATCAGCATCAACTTTAGCTCCACCAACAATTCCAAATCCAACTGCAACTCCAACTCCAAACTGCAAGCTCCAACATCAACTTCATCTCTGTCTGTGGCGCAGGTGGCGATTGGCAATTGCTGCGCCAGCTGCACGCGCTGGTGTGAACAACTAGAAAGTTTTAATGCCACAAAGCAAAGTAAGCAAAGTAAAGAGTTAGTTTGGTCGTGAGAATCAGTGCGATGGCCGACTGTTGTAAAATTTATTAGTTTGTTGGCTAAAATAAATGCCGGGCCATTTCAATTTATGGCCAAGTAATGAAAATTTGACAAACAGCAAATGGGCAAGCAATTTAATTCTAGCCAAGCAATAACATTCATCATTTTGAGCATACACAACATTTCCGGCAATGCCTACGAATTGACATGATTGACAAGCTGAGGATCACAGCAAACCGATGCAATAGTCACGCACACATACACAAAAATAAAAACATTTTATATATATTTATATATATATATATATATATATATATATATGTATATGTAGACAACAGCCAAAGCCAGAGACTTACAAGCCAAATGGCAACAGCAGCCAAAACACGTCAAGTTCAGGCAGTTGCCGGCCTGTCGATTTATGGCTTGGGCTCCAAAGCAGCTACGGATGCAGCCAGAGTCGTGACCCGCGTGCATTGAACCTTTCCGATCTTGTCTTGTCTTATGTTGTGTTGTGTTGTGTTGTCTAAGCCCAACCTGGGCCAGCTATCGGTATTACCAAAAGGCAGCGCCACTGCCAACGTCACATATTTAAACGAAATGCTTTGAAATCTGCCAGCACGAAATGCAATTTTATAAAGCTTCCAGCTATTTTGCGGCAGCTCTTTTGGTAGCAATAATATATATATATATATATATATATATATATATATGTATAACTTTAGATATATACATATACATATAAATATTGTGGGAGCTGCTCCATAGTTGGCCTGGACAAAATAATGAAGCCGTTGGTCATTGCCCAAAGGTTCATGTCAATCATAATTTGTATACTTAAAAATGTGCTGCACTCATTTTCCCACATTTTATGCCTCGTTGCCCCGCCGACTACTCTTTCACCCTATCAATCAGTATGTTATTCTCCATCTCTCTGTCTCACTACCCGCATTTAGTTTCTGCCTGGGAAAATCACTGGCGTAACTGAAGACTCGCCTGTTGCGCAACAATTATTCGGTTTTGGTTTAGGTTGTTTTATTTTTTTTTTGTCTCCTCGTATGTTGTTGCCTTTCTTTTGGTTTTTGGCCTGTCAACATCCGCACAAAGTCAAATTGCCAGTTGCAACCCCCACGCATCAGCATAACAGCAACACCTTCACCTTCCATTATCGCTTCGCTCTGCTGCACTTGCTCCCGCTTAGGTGCAAGAACCCTCAGGAGGGCTTGCATGACTTTATAAATGTTTCACGGTTGTTTTTTTTTTTGTTCCACTTTTAACGGAACTGCGCAAGATTGGCCAAAAAGTGCAGTCTCTCTCTCTATCCCTCTCTCTCTCTCTCTTTTCTCATCTTTTTTGTGACCAATTTTCACACATTGTTTACGCAGGTGCTTAATTTATTCCAGCCAATTCTTATAGTTATTCGGGTTCGTACAATATGTTAATTTTATCTAGCGGAAATTAAATTTGAATGTTCTTTTTTATACGCTCGATTGGACTGAGTTTTCTGGGTTTCCCTCTCTTTGATGTTCACTAAAATCTCACGAATTCTATAGAAGATCCTTTTTATTTATCCTTTAAATATTGTATAAATGTTAATAACCGGAGGAAGAACAACAATAGCTCCTTAGCGCCCACACTTTAAAAACACCAATTAAATTTACTTTAGTTGTGCTATTAATTCAAAAAAAAAACCAAACATCAGCAATAAAAACTCTGCAATAAATAAATTAATACTCATTGGAACAGTGCAAGAAAAGTATTTAATTTATTTTTATTTTAATTTTAAAGTATTATTACATTTTACATATTATTTACAAAAGCATTTTTTTATATAGAAATCTGCAAATTTTTATTTTATGTATCTATAAATGTTTATTTATTTATTATGTTTATTTATTTATTACTATGAACATTGTAGCCAAATTTAATTTTAGAAATATAAATGGTAAAGATAATGAATACATTTGAAATAAATATTATAAATTACATTATTAATTTAACTGAAAATTAAAAATAAATATGTATATTTATTTTTACGTTTAACGATAAAATGATAAAAAAATGTTACCATGTTTTAATTGTGGTACTCAGTATAGAGCAACACCGCTAAATAATAAAATTTCCAAAAATAGAATCGTTCACCGCCAGATGGCGTTAAGAAAACTATTGTAGCTAACTTCACGTAACACAATGTAAGAAAACTTGGAGTAAAATGAAGTTGGCATCGCGTAAAGTTTTAAAATACAAATCAGCTTAACGAACTTAACGAATTTAACGAATTTAACGAAAATAACTTAAACTCAATTTTTAAATTAATGTTGCATACTTATTCCTAAGTGCGGAAAAACCTATGAGCGAAAATGATGGCTAATAAGCAATTGCAAACAAAAGTAAAATTTTTTTTAAAATTTTAAGTGATAATTGCTTATTACTTATATAAATATAATAAACTGAACTATAATAAATGTAGATCAAATATATTTCCTTAAGGAATATGTCAGTTCTATACAACATGTATACATATATATAAATATATATATATATATATATGTATATACTGATACATATGTGTATGTCTATGACACAGCTATACCTACAGGTCTAATTGGGTCATTCATATTGACATTCGCAGTCGCTTCTGTCTGTCGTTAAAGACGATTTTATCCTGTATCCTGAATTAATTTTATTACACGGCTTTTGCCTCATTTCAATAATAATATAATATATTCACGGTTAGGTTTTACAGGTGACGTCTGCAGTTGCATGATAATTGATGCCTTTCAATGTTGTCGATAAATCGATATTCATATCGAGCACTAATATCGTCGATTTCAATATTGCCACAACTATCAATCAATCTATGGCAATATCGTAGGTATCGATGGACTATCTTTATAGGAAAATGGCAAGGCATTTAGATTATCGATATGATTCCACAGTCAAAAAGTAATTTAGATGCATACATTTTTCAATAACAATTTTAATTTTAGTGGTATAGTTCAGATAGTGATACTAGATCATTCGTGGAAAGAATTGGAGGGTTTTTAAAACTAAAGTGAAATGTTTTTAGGATTCATGTGCTATCGATAACATTAAAATTATCGGGCATATCGTTGATTGTAATTGATTTCATTCAAGGCAACTAGGTATTACGTGCTTATCTTCTTATTACAATAAGAAATCGATATGTCTATCGTTCTACCAAGCTGGTAACTCAAAAAATAGTCGAAAATATTTTTACAACGTAAGGCAACGCCATAGTAAATACAGATACAGATTATATTGAAAAAATTAATATTTATAAATATATTATATAGATTATCATAATTCATATATATATATATATATATATATATATAAATATATATATATAAATATATATATATATATATGTATATATACATTAAAAGAAGCGTATTATGTCGAAATTAAGAACAATAACAACAACAACGAAAGTCAATGCTGCATTACCGCAAGCCCAAGAGACTAATTTAAGTAGACTAAAAACAGTGATATCAAAATGGGATACTCATTTAACGCTTACTAATTCCAAGCTCGGTAATTTGCGGAAGCTTATTAGATCAGAAAAGAATGTTGATGTACGCAATGTTCACTTAAAAAAGACATACTCAATGGTACGGGAACAACATAAAATTCAAAAAATTTTGGAAGAGTGTAAAGCAAAATTAAAACGCATTGAAAATAGAAAACAGGTATGTATTAATGCATTAAATGAAAATTTATATATACTTACATATATATATTAATCATTATATTAAACAGAAAACGAATGGAAAGTTACGAAACACAAAATTACATGAGCTTTTTAAATCTAATGAATTGGATCCAGAAGTAAGTATAAAACATTGTATTGATTTTAATTTAACTTATTAATTAACTTTATTAATTTTTCGTCTCATAGATATTAAATAAAGAAGAAACTGATAAGCAACAAGAAAGAAAACAATCAGCGAAAGGACAAGATACAACAAATAACACGAAAAGCCCAACGCAACCCCAGCACCGTGCCATAAATACAAAATTACTTGAATTATTTACTAATGAGATAGAACCAGCAGTGAGTATTGTCTATTAATAATGTCTTTTAAAATAATTAAAATACTAACCTTTTTTTTAGATAACAAATGTCATTCCACAGGAAAATGATGTTGCAATAGTGGATTTAGAAAATTTACAGAACAAAGAGGAACAAAGAAATATAGAAGAAAATTTAACTAAACCTATGGAAAATATAGAAAGTAAACAAATTGTAGTCACTTCGCAAAGTGAAGCGCTGGAATATTTAAAAGCTCTGCAGGAATACGCAATGTTAAATGAAAACTATCGTGCAATTGGTCTGTTAACAGATACTGAAAAGGCATTTATAAATCCACCAGAAGATACAGATTTTGAGGTGGAAGAATGATTGTAATTATTTTTTAATATAGGTATTAAATATCTAATAGATAAAATTTGTGTAAATATTGTAAATTGTAAAAAATTATTAAAAATTTTAACATTGTATTATTTAATATTAAACAAATTTTTTAACAAAACAATAATGACTCCTTTCGATAAGTTTTACGATATCAAGAAGCATTCCTTTGTGCTTACTAATAAAACAGCATGATAGAGAGAAGAAACGTGAGTGTAAATTATATCAACAGAGCTGCCAGCTGTATGCCATACCACATACAATTAAGAAACAGCTGAGTATTTGCAAGCAATTATACGCTTTGGTATTTTTTAGTACGTTTATTTATAGAATGCTGTGGCCACCTTGAGTGAGAGAAGTATAAACAAATGTTTAGGGCAGCAAAGGTAAAATATTAATTAATTGTGAGAGAATCTAATCTATATTAAGCTGACATTTTTTAGGCTGCCATTAACAACATTAGAAATTCAAAAATATGGAGGAGGAATCGATGTCAGGTATAGCCTTAAACTCAATAATGGCTGACAAAGAAATTAGTCGATCGCCGACCCCGTTGCCCTCACCTACACAAGCTGAAACTGACTCAATTGAGACAACGTTGGCGAATAACATGGGGGCTGAGATTGTTGAGGTCATTGAGACAAGTGAAATATTTGAAGATTCAATGGAATCCCATGGAACGGATGATGTCGACCCAACATCGCCAGCACAGTGCAGACGCAGCACGCGTAAGAAAATCGTTAAATTTGAAGTTCTCGATGTGCTTAACAAAACGCGGAAAAACCATAAAATACAGATTGAGGCACGTATTGATTCGAATACTCAAATGTCGTCACTGAAGGATGCAGTATGCTTATCACCTACATTAACGACGTCCACTCTTAATAATTTACTTGTTAAATCACCGTCAAGTCCTCGATCTGATTCCATATTGCCCACTTCAGAAATTTCTACCAATTCCAAACTAGCGCCTAGCTTAATTGTTGCACAGGTAAGCAGCGACAGTTTTAGTTCCAGTACAAATTACCAGCAATTAACGCCTCTGCGTAAACGTGGACGCCCTCGCAAATCAATTAACACTGAAGGCACCAACTCCAATTGGGATACTAACTCACCAGCAACTGATATCAGCAGCAATCCAATAGCCATACATCATTTAAGTCAGGAGTTTAGTGAATCTGATGATTCACTTTCGAATTTTCCAAGCAGTTCAGAAAATATAAGGATGAAGGAACTATTAAAACCTATGCCAATTGAGACAAATAACTTCGAGATGCAAAATGTTATACAAATTACAGACAATGATAAGGAACATAAAGAAAAAACGGAACGATATTCCGATTTGATTTTTCCCAAAGAAAACCAGCAACAGGCAAAGGACGAACACAATTTCAATACTAAAGATAGAACATTTCTCGATAGTAATGATGATATTGCTAATGATAATAAGATACACGAACAGGTGCAGTCAGCAGACTCATTAGCATTGGGGATGATGCCTACATTATCCTACGAATCACATGTAGTTCCTTTTGACGAAAGTATTTCAACACAGAAGCAGCAGTCGATGCTGGTAAAGGATGAGTTGAGCATACAGACTGCAACTAATGTTGCAGTTGAAGATCTCAAGCCAGAAGTTGAACTCAAACTGGACATACCTAATAAAAATATATATACGCAACAGAATCAGCAGGAGGTGCAGGCATCTTCAATATCTAAAAACGATTTACTTCTGTCTACGGAAAGTATGAATTTTTCATCTCCAAAACAAGAGCCCGAGACTCTCAATGTAGATTGGACATCACCCCAACAAATTAAACGTGTCGTTCAAAAACTAATAAAAGATTCCATAAAGACCACCGAACATTTAAGGCATGAAAGCAAACATGCTATGACCAAAGCTGCACCACCATTCTGTGCAGCTAATACTATTGGACTAGCCAGTGATCAATTGCCATCTGATACAGTTGCTGGAGTAACTTCGAATACAGCTGGAGCTGAGCCAGTGGCTGTTAAAGAAGTTAACGTTATAAAACCGCCGCATAAACAAGAGAAGGATGTGATAAAAATGAAAAAAGCATGTCCCAACACCAAACTGGAGAAGCTTACTAATTGTTTTGTAGAATGTGATGCCATGTTCAAGGTATTGGAACAGGCTAATGCTCAGATGCGTCACGACGAATTGGTTAAAAAGAGACTCAAGCAGGCTGCTAAAAATCAGTCCATGAAAATGGAGCTGCAACAGCAGCAGGATGCATTGTCCACACCAATTTTAATCGGCAAAAAGTCGCAGACAAAGAAAAAAATACGTCGAAATACGATATGTGAGGAGCCAGAAGAGAAACGCAACGAGGATGCCAATCCTGTCATGGTCAACAAGCGTCGTAGCTCATTACATCCATTTAAAGCATCCCTGAGTCCCGAGCAATCAATAGCTTACGAGTCCAACTATGCTAGCAGCAGCAGCAAAAAGGTGCAGAAAAAGAATTCACGCAAGGAAGTGGCAGATAAACAGTTGCCATATCGACATGAGTCCGTAGACTCTAGTTCAAGTTCATCAACACGAGCTAGTGAAACGCAAAAAAGTAACTTGCCAGCTTCAAGTAGTGCAGAGGACAATGTGAACCCACTTTTAGATATAGCCAAGTTTATAGAAGATGGCGTAAAGTTACTGGAACGCGACTACAAACTGAATGACGACCAACAGGAACAACAGCAGCAGCAGCAGCAGCAGCAGCAGCAGCAGGATCAAAATCAGGAGCAGCAACAACAGCAACAGACAAATGAAGATGATTTTGGCGAACGTGTGGCCAATATAGAAACTCCAGCAACGACGCCATCACAATCGCCTGCTGGCAGCACTGAAGATCTCTCGTTGGGGGTGCGGCGTTCGCATCGCATCAAACAAAAACCGCAGGGCAGCAAATCAACTCATGGACGCAGTGGCTATAGCAGCTTTACAGCCACAATTAATATGGAACAGCAGCTGTCTGAGCTTGCCAACATTGAGACAATCAATGAGCAGTTCCTACGGCAAGAAGGACTCTTCACATTTCAAACAATACGTGAAAATTTTTACCGCTGTGCACGACAAGTGAGCAAGGAAAATGCGGAAATGCATTGCGATTGCTTTGTTACGGGAGATGAAGAATCATTGGGACATTTGCGCTGTGGTAGTAATTGCATCAATCGTATGCTTATGATTGAATGTGGTCCACAGTGCACCAATGGAGATCGGTGCACAAACAAACGTTTCCAGCTGCGTCAGGGCTGGCCCTGTCGTGTCTTTCGCACCGAAAAAAAAGGCTGCGGAATAACTGCGGTAATGGAGATACCAGCCGGTGAGTTCATAATGGAATATATTGGTGAGGTAATTGATAGTGAAGAGTTTGAGCGACGACAGCATTTATATTCCAAGGATCGCAATCGTCATTATTATTTTATGGCATTACGTGGCGAGGCTATCATTGATGCCACATCCCGTGGCAATATCTCTCGCTATATCAATCACAGCTGTGATCCCAATGCAGAAACACAAAAGTGGACAGTTAATGGTGAGTTGCGTATTGGTTTCTTTAGTGTCAAGACTATTATGCCTGGTGAGGAGATAACCTTTGATTATCAATATCAACGCTATGGACGCGATGCTCAGCGTTGTTTCTGTGAATCAGCGAATTGCCGTGGTTGGATTGGCAACGAGCCCGATTCTGAGGAGGGTGAGCACCATGATACGGATAGCGAAAGTGAGTTAGAAGATTTACATTATGAGCAACTACTTACGGAGCAGGAACAAGAGCAGGAGCTGTATCAAAAACCCAAGAACTCAAGAAGCAACAAGCATAAGTCCCAACAAAAATTATCATTCACCCGCAAATACAACAAGGAACGATCGAAGTCTAAAGAACGTAAACGTTCCATGCGTGGTGTAGCACATGCCGCAGACGAGAAGTCCGCAATACGTAAGCGCGATAAGCTGGAGGATTCGGATGTGCTCGAGCAGCTAACACTGCTCAGTCGCAGCGGCCTAAAGAATCAGCTGGATACATTACGTTTCTCGCGTTGCATGGTACGAGCAAAGTTGCTGCAAAGTCGCTTACAGCTGCTGGGCGTGCTTAGCCGTGGTGAGCTGCCATGTCGTCGTCTGTTTCTGGACTATCATGGTCTCCGGCTGTTGCAGGCTTGGATTAGTGAAAGTGGCAGCGATAATCAGCTGCGTATGGCGTTGCTTGAGGCATTGGAAACATTGCCTATTCCTAATAAGACGATGCTTAGCGATAGTCGCGTCTATCAGAGCGTGCAGCAGTGGGGCAATCAATTGCAGCTGCAGTTAGGTGAAATAATTGCGCACATTGGTCATACTGAAGCGGCTGCAGAGCTGGACTCACTACATCAACGTGTACTGGCGTTGCTGCATAAATGGAACGGACTTCCCGAAATCTTTCGCATACCGAAACGCGAGCGTGTGGAGCAGATGAAGGAGCATGAACGTGAAGCAGATCGGCAGCAGCAACAGCATCATCTTGCCACAGCCTTGGAGAGCAGCAATAGTGCATTTTCCTTGGGCAACAGTGATCGCTATAAACAAGATCGTTTCCGACGCGACAATAATCGCTATGAGAAACCCAAACCACCTGCTCGCATGAGTGGTAACAATACCATCTGTACTATAACTAGTAGCCAGCTTAAAGAATGGCATGGCGCTTCCATGGATACGCCCACCAGCTCCAAATCTGATATTCGCAGACGTTCAGATTTTGACCCACGTCGCACCATATCCAAGGAGCTGCGACGTTCGTTGTTCGAGAAAAAGGTAGCAGTATAATCCTTAGAAATCAGATGCCCCTTAAATTAATACTTTCCATTGCAGGTGGCGCTGGATGAGGCCGAGAAGCGTGTGGGCAGCGAGGATTGGCGTGAACATGAACTGCGCTGTGAATATTTTGGTACAGATCTTAACACAGATCCCAAATTACTTCCATTTTATCAGAACATTGAAACCAGCGAGTGTTTCAATAGCGATGATATGCCGGTGCCCATGCCTATGCGTTTTGGTGATGCCACGCAGCCACCATCGCCTGAACATGATGAAGAAGTGGAGTACAAGCTGCCAGCTGGCGTTGAGCCATTACCACCTTCCTGGCATTGGAATCTAACCGCTCAGGGTGATGTCTATTATTATAATCTGCGTGAACGCATTCCACAATGGGATCCACCGAGTGCGGAGCAACGCTTACAGCAGCTGGTCGAAGATGTACCCGAAGAAAAGAGAATGGAAATGGATGAAGTTGCAGAGGCTATTGAGCTTATTAACATTGATATTGATTATGTGGGCAATCTCAGTGCTAAGTCCTTGGCGCAATACATTGAGGTGAAGATACGTGAAAGACGCGAGTTTCGACGTAGTCTTTTAACCTCTGTACGCATAATAAGTCCAAGACGTGAGGAGGATCGCATGTATAATCAAGTCGAGTCACGTAAGTATAAAGAAAATAAGGAAAAAATCCGAAGACGCAAGGAGATCTTTAGACGTACACGCATCGATGCGATTGCCACTAATGAGAAGCCAGTGGAAGAGGAAAAGAATACGCTGCCCATACATAAATATCTATATTCATCCGATGAAGATTCCATATCTGATCCCATATGCACTACAAACATCCCACTGCTTGATACACTTGTCGATGCAAGTGATACAAATGAGAACAAATCCCAATCTCTACTATTATCACCATTGCCAACACCAAGCAGCAGCAGCTTAGATACGGATAATACTGCTCTGCCGAATAGTAATAAACGTAAATTAGCCATAACTGAGGCACAAAAGAAACAACGAAATGATAAAGAAAAGAAGCGTAAAACGTAAGTTAAATTTCTAATTTTTAAAACAAATCCTTCCATTATAACATTACATATTATATATAAAGTCACATTCTTATGAAAATATTCAGCACGAAATGGGCAAGTGAGCGCGAAGCGAGTGAGAGATTTCATTTTAAGATTAGCGGTCATGTGGCTGAGTTTCTGCGTCCTTATCGCAAGAATAGCTGTCAAGTGGGACGCATTGAAAGCGAAGAGGATTACAAGTTTCTCATAAAACGGGTAAGATACAACATCAAATTTAAACTGTCTATCAATATCAATAACATATCCTTGCATATCCTTAATATTGAGCAGCTTAGCCATCATATAACAACGAAAGAGATGCGCTACTGCGATACTATGGGTCATCCACTAGCCTGTACCGAGTCCGTCAAGCATAAATCCTACGATTTCATTAAACAATACATGTGTAAGAAGGGTCCTGTCTACAAGAAGCCAGTCGACAGGCTAGAGGATTAAGCAATACTTGCACAAAACGCACACCTTTTTTTATCAACTTTTTTTTTTTATTATTTCTTATAGAACATATATATATAAACATATATATATATATATATATATATATTGTGTCTAAGCTGTTCGCATTCAATTTTCCATAATTCATAAGCTAAATAATAAGGTTTCTAATTGTAAAATTTATTCTACCCATCGGCTGGGTAATGCAACATAGCGCTATACCTACTATTATATATATATATACTCTTATATCTTGGTATAAGAATAATAAAAGTTTTTTTTTTAAATGTGCCAAAATAAACAAATATATGAAAAACTTAAACAAATGCGTTTATTTATTTAATTAT
>JBAMBS010000589.1:0-28611 GCA_037044455.1 Zygothrica quintamaculata
TTTTTGATTTGGATTTCGACGATGATGATGATCCTTTAAATTCAATAATAAAAAATATACAGGCAACAGATACACACCATTTGTTAATCCCAACAAAAACTGATTATGATAATGATAATAATTTTAGATCAAATGAAAGTTATGATTCCAACATAATACATACTAATCAAGATAAAAATCTGGATCAAAACCAATTAAAAGAAAGTAATGCCGTGGTTCCAGAGCCTTTTTCAGTTTATACTGTACTTGAGGATCCTGATTGTGTGGCAAAGAAACGGTTTAGTGTTCAAACAAACGATGTAACTAATTTTCATATAAATGCATTGCATAACTATTATGTACCCAATATAAATGGTAATTGGAGTAATATTGGTTCAACATTGCTCCATAAGTCAACGATAACAGAGGTCTTTCAGAATCTCTATAAGTATACAGTTAGCGATGGTGGTGATGTTGTGCCTAAATATGGTTCACTCACTTATGATGAACGTATTAGAAAAGATCTGAGCAACGTCACATACACCGAGAACTTTAAACCCAAAAAATGTAGAACGCCTGTAATGCCGTTTTTGGGTATAGCTAAATGTTTACCATCATGTAGGCAGGCAGCTAAACGTCATCTGGTAGAAACAAAGCTACGCCAGTATATTAGTAAACGGAAACAGAATCAACGGATGAAAACTAGTCTAACTTATTGCACCAACGATAGTCCATTTAATACGTTTAAGAGTTCAATTCCCTTGAGAGTTGATGTTAATGCTGAAACTGATAACCATTATAATGTTAATCAACTAAAAATGAAATATCCTGCTGAAGGACCAATAGGGAACGATTTTAATGTTTTAAATTATAATTTACTTAAATTGGCCAACAATAACGCAAATTTTGAAGGTACCCCAAGTGTTGAAGTTGTCGAATTCAATCTAACTAAACAAGAATATGGTATAGGGGAAGAAGGTGAAACGATGGAAAGTCTTTGCCGTACCAACAGAAGGAGAAATAGTGAAAGTAGCAGCAGCAGCAGGAGTGTTTGTAGTAATACAAGCCTTAAAATGACACAAAATTCGATAAACGAAAAGTTAAGAAACCAAAGGCAGCAAATTAAACCAACAATAGAACGAATTATGATGGGAAGATATCGTAGGAAACGTAGAAAGCTAAAAGGAAAAACAAATGAAATGGAAAATATAAAAGGTACAGCGGAAATAGAAGGAAAACCACGAATTAAACGCATTAAAATTGCGATCAATGGGAACATAGCAACCCAGCGACAAATATCATCTAACAACAATAGTAGCGATGAACAAGAAACGGGGGAGGAAAAACACATGGAATTTGTAGATACGAAAAGCGAACAGGGTGATCATAACTGTCAAGATCACCATTCAAAAAATAAGAGAGATTTGGAGGAGTCAGCACAAACAGCTAGTGAAGATAAGCGTGAATCATATAAAAGTCATTCAACGACAATTGATGAGGATGGACACATTGAGCAGGATGATGATAATAGCAGTGATGAGGAATATGCAATTGTACAAAGACCAATGTTATTGGGTGGTGATAATAGCAACCATATTGTTCTGACCATAAAAAAAACACCCAATAAAATCAATTCTCCGGTTAATTCAATATCAACTGTTTCCCCAATTGTTACAAATGTGTTGCATAGTGTTGACATGGAGTACGTGGGAGCAGAGACTGCAACTGAGACTGTTAGGAAGATCCATGTATCTAATAATAATAATAATAAAAATAATAACAATAAAGATAATAATAATAAAGATAAATATAATAATAATAAATATCAAGATAATAATAATAAAGATAGTAGTAATAAATATAATAATAACAATAATAAGAATAATAATAATAATAGTAATAGCAACAATAGTAATATTACTATTAACATTAAAACTGGTAATAATAGACAAGGAAGTGAATCCGTAACAAACAGGCTAGAGCCAAAATTAACACAAAAAATAACAAAGAAAGCAACAAATCTATCAAATTTCTGCCCTATCAATTATCAAAGATGTCCTTATTGTTATCGTCATCCGCATCGATATCGTCATCGGCAGATTAATTGTACAAGCGAAAGCGTCGACTTAGAACTGAAACATTTATTTAATGATTCGTTAAAAGAACGAGTACCAAACGTGTTAAAAAAATCGCATCGAAGACTTTTTTTTCCAAATGAATTATATAGACAGGATAATACTGGACAAAAGGAGCGCATTGTTAATTACAGTAGCAGCAGTAGTGATGAAAATGGTGATGATGAAGACGTAAATGTACAGAATGTAGTACAATATGATTCTAAAAAATTTCAAAGTGATTTTTATAAAAATTACAAACTAATATTTGAGACTGATGGGACAACTAAAGAGAGCGAGAAAGAAAAGAAGCAGGAGGGAGAAAACGAAGAGGAGGAACTGTACTTATCTTCTGCCGAAAATTCTGAATTGGAATTAGAGACATCTAACAGACAATCTGATAATAATATTACAAGATTTGATAATGAGCTGCCGTTGGATAACAATGGCATGTTAGAATCATTTAATTTGAGTTATGGAAAGAACAATATTAATTTTGCAACGAAACAAAATAATAATTGTGTAGATAACATTATTAATAACAATAACAATACCAATTATTGCTCACTTAGTAGATCAAGTAATGATTGTTATATTAACAATAAAAATTCACCAAACAGAAGTAATGAGCGTACAGAAACTTCCAATTCAGTGAATGCAAGTAATGAACACAAAATAGGTATGCGTGCTGTTGTGAGAGATAGCGAATCAATCCTTAAAAATGACACCATAAAAATTGAACATTTTAAGGAATGGCATGAAGTACTACAGCTACAGTCTTATAACAATGAATCCTTAACAGTTTTACCATATGTTGTGCTTGAATAAAAATTAGACAAGCTGAATATGAACACTGTTAACCTAATTGATAGAGAGTGAGAAGTAGATCACAAGTTGTAAACAAATTTTCAAATTACACACTATGATGAGAAATGCCTATGAAAGAACATGAACTGCTAAAAATAATGTTTTATAAGGTATACGTATGAGATGAGAAAAATTGAACTTCAATTTAAAGACAGAAAAAATATACAATAGTTTTGAATTAATTTTTTCATAAGTTTACCTGAAAACGTTTCCTTTAAATAAGTAAACATAAAATATTTTTTGTTACATTCTATCGTTAATCATTATAATTCCCCACCCTTATTTTGTCTTTTATATTTTGCTCATAGTTTTAATGTGTATGCTATGAAAACAAAAATAAAATGTACATGAAATGTAAATAAATTAATTAAATATTATACGCTGATTTCATTTATCACTTTTATATATAACAAAATATATTATGAATACAGTACATATCGGTTATAAGATGTACAGGTTATATGCAAATATTGCTTAAATGCAAAATTATGTTATTTTTAAGCATCATGAAACTATTTTAGAACTAAATTTAGCCTCATAAATGCAGAAAATTGATTATAAGAAATCGTTCATTTGGAAGCAGTTTATATAAATTTTATCGGTTTTAAACAAATAAGCTGTATGACAACAATATTAAAATTTTTTATCTCATTTTATATTTAACATTCTGTTCAATATTCTGTATATTTAGCCCCTTTGCCTTTTTGTAAAAAAGAAGCAAAGCGGAGCTATATATTATTGTATTATATTATTATATATTTATATATTATTATATATTTATATTATTATATATTTATATTATATTATTATATTATATTATTATATTATATTATATTATAATTATTATGTGTGCCAAAAAGATCAGGACGAGTTGCCTAGTCGATCTAGCTTTGTCCGACTGTCTGTCCGTCCGTTAGTATAATCGCCTGTTTCTCAGAGTATAAGAGCTGTAGCAATCAAATTTGAGATACAGATATACGAGGCTTATTTAAAATTTTTGTTTCCTCCCCTTACCATCGCAATACGAAAAAACGATTATTAAGCACAATTTTCAGTCGATCGATCTTTTTTGAGGCACATAATAATTAGACCATTCTTGATTTACGTTGTGAATCTTTTTAAGATTCTACAAAATCACGGAAGTTATACAACAGTAAGTATCGTGTTATAGAGCGCGGGGGAGGGCTTAAAGGTGCGCGCAATGGCGTTTAGGTCTGTGTATGTAGGCAAAGGGGCTCTCGTAATCGGGTGCAATCTAATATATCTACAAATTTTACTGGTTTTAAAATGTATTTGTATGACGTGAAGTGTGTTTATGTGTAACACAACCTAAATAAAAAACAAGTAAGAAGTCTGTAGTCGAGTGTACCCGACTACGAGAGCCCCTTTGCCAACATATACAGCCATAAACACACATACTCATACATACACACAGTTCTGCACGTACGTAGCCATTGCGCGCACCTTTTAGCCCCCCACGCTCCATAGCGCGGTACTTAATGTTGTATAACTTCCGTGTTTATTGTTCAATTTTAACGAAATTCACAACGTAGATGCAAAATGGTCTATGTGTGGAATATGTGTGCGTTAAAGAAATTTGATTGGTTAAGAATTGTATCTGAAAATCGATTTTTTCAAATTGCTAGGGTCAGGGAAGGAATATGAAAAATCTAAAACAAACGCGTATAGCGTACGAACATAACAAATATACGTTCCAAATTTCGTTGCTCTAGCTCTTATTTTGCGCGCACTACTATACCCCACCCCGGGGCCCAAAACGCCACTTTTGATGATCTATAACTTTCGAGATTTTTCATTAATCTTACCCAGGCTTACAACATGGATCAAGAGATGGTCTAATTATGATGTGTACCAAAAATAAATTTGATCGGTTGAAAATTGTGCTTAATAATCGTTTTTTTTTCGAATTGCGGGGGTCAGGGGAGGAAATTCAAAAATCAAAAACAAACTCGTATAACCTACGAACATAACGAATGTAGATTTCAAGTTTGGTTGCTCTAGCTCTTATAGTCTCTGAGAAACAGGCGTTCATACAGACGGACAGACAGACAGACGGACAGACAGACAGACGGACAGGGCTAGATGAACTCGTCTTGTCGTCCTGATTCAGAATAAATATACTTTATGGGGTCTCCGAGGATTATTTCTATGTGTTACATACTTTTGGATTTTGCACATTTCCAATAGCTCCGCTTTGCTCTTTTTTTACAAAAAGGCGAAGGGGCTAAAAATAAACATCTGACCTCGAGCCTGTAAACTAAAAACAGTTTAATACACAAAAATGGTCACCAACACAAAACATTTATATATATATATATATGTATATCTATATATTTATAAAAATGATTTTTGATTTCGTATATAGTTCAAACTAGAATCCTTAAACATCGGAGTTTTGGACATTTACCGAAAATGCACTTAAGCTTTCATCTTTTTGGATCACAGCCTTCGCCTGGTACTGACCAACATCATCCAAGGTACATTTGGCGATAGCAAAACTATAACGGTTATTATCCTTAGTAAAGCTAAAGCGTGAACGTGCTTCATCAATGGGTTTTCCATCCTTAAGCCAAATTAAATTCAGTAGTTCCACATCAACTTCGCATTCAAAAGTAGCCTTCTCTTCAGTAAGCACAGAAACAGAGATTGGAAATTTAATAAATGTTGGCTGTTTTGGTTCATCACCGGGTACAGTGACATTAATGGTACAGCTGCTGAAGGATTCTCCAGCATCGTTAAAGGCTTCACAGGTATAGCTACCACCATCCTCTGGAAAGATTTCGGCGATCTGTAGACGATAGATGTTTGCCTCGTTGGTATATTGGAAGTCTTTGCTGGGCTTGATCTCCTTGTTATTGTGAAGACAAACCACATCAAAGTGTTCAGCTCCAATAATATGGCAAGCAAAGGTTACTGCATCTCCATCTTTGACAAATCTCGACTCCAAGTGGCTTACGATTTTTGGTGGTTTGTTGTTGCCAAGTGCCTGATGTTTGCTGGGTTGTTTATCCAAAGCTTAATTAAATAATATGAATTATTGATTTAATTTTTTTTTAAATATTCTTAGTAAATTTAATACCTTACTAACTCTTTACTTACGTTTAATAGTTAGTTTACATTTAGTTTCAACGCTGCTAATTGAATTTGTTGCTGTGCAAGAGAAAAGTCCTTCATATTCGGGAAATACTTCATGTATGGAAAGTGATGCAATGCCATTTTTGTATTTAAGATCCATTATTTCAGATGATGATATCGTTTTTCCATTCTTGGACCATGTTATTTGTGGTTCAGGATCACCTTTAACGTGGCAACTCAATACTAGTTGACACCATCCCGAATTGTAACATCATGCAAGGGCTTTATGAATTCGGGTTTGCACATTAAGGAATCATCAGGACGAACTATATAAAATATATAACATAAAAATATTTGAATACAATACCAACCCTTATAACGGACTACACTTATGCTTATTGCACTAATCCATAATGTGCACTTAAGCTTAAGGAGCTAACAATTAAATTGAGCTTTAATTAGAGAGAACATACGTATTAGCTCTTTGGTGGCACTTCGAGATCGTGAAGGACTGCCAGGTGCCTGTAGGGTGCAAGCCGCATATTTTTTCTTGCCTGAAATGCTATTCTGTGTAGTTGAGGAAGTTATGTTCGTATTTGTAATAGTCTATAATGTAATTAAGTAGTGAAAACATTACTTTAATATTGTTAACAAAATCTTTTAAACTTCTAAATTGCCCTGTTATCCTGCTGTGTGTTAGAGCTATGTAACGAAGAGGTAAATTGACGATTGGTCACAATTGGCGGTGGAGCTGGCTTAAGGTACTGCTCAATGTACTTGCGATCTAACAAAAAAATATATTAGTATTATAAATGTTAAATATTTACAATGGGTATTCAATTTATATTACACAATACACTGTTAATTTACTTAAGTTATCTAAAAGGAAAAATGAGTAAAAAGAAATAAATAAAGTGTCAGGTGATCAAAGGGCTTAACAGGGTAAGTTATTGTTTGGGAATACTTGGACTATATAATATAATGAAAAGAGGATCGGTCATGACCGTTAATAATTAACAAAGGTTTTTAAATTCTTAAATTTATAAACCTACATAATCAAATTAATATTGATTATTGAATATCATGCATATAAATTATAACACTACTATAGATATAGATATTGGATACTCATACTTAAAGGCATAAAAATCAATAATGAGTCAATTACCTCCTGAGTAAAGGAAGTTGTGGGCAAGCTCTGCCTGTTCAGGCGTAACCCATTCTCCTGGGAATGTAAGTTAAATATTATAAAGCATAAAGCTTTCACTAAAAACTTTTCACTAGTCGGTGCATTAACCCAATGAACAATTGGTAAAATGGACGTATAATTAATAAAGTGATTTAATTGCTGTGGCTTGCTTACCTTCCACAATAACGACGCATTCGGTCTCATCGGTGCCATGACAATTGGTTGCTTTACAAGTATATTTGCCGAACATCCTTGAACCATTTAACAGTCGGTATTGGTTTTCCGCTAAGACAGCAGAGCAACTTGCATGCATATTCGCCACGATCTTCAATTGTAACACGATTAATTATGAAATAATAATCATCGCCAGTATAACGCTTCATAAACTTAATACTCTGTCTTAACTCTATATTGTTATGGGTCCAGCTAAGTGTGGGCGTAGTAATTGCAATGCATCTGCAATAGAATTTTACGCTTTGACCCTCGTAACAGAATTGTGAGGATGGTCGTATGACAAACCGTGGTGCTGCCTGTCTTTGATCGAAGACAGCATCATGTATTTTATATTTTTCCATTAATAATTTACGTAATGATGAATACTCCGATAATCGACCGATTGGTAGTAAATATTTTTGGAAATCTTTATATTTTTTTCTCAATTTATCTCGATATGCCAGATAACGATATCGTGCTTGATTTACGTTGTGAATCTTTTTAAGATTTAACAAAATCACGGAAGTTATACAACAATAAGTATCATATTATAAAGCGCGGGGGAGGGCTTAAAGGCTCGCGCAATGGCGTGTAGGTCTGTGTATGTAGGCAAAGGGGTTCTCGTAATCGTGTGCAATCGACTACAAACTTCTTATTGGATTTATTAGCCCCTTTGCCATTTTGTAAAAAAGAAGCAAAGCGAAGCTATTGTAAATGTGCAAAATCGAAAAGTATGTAACACATAGAAAAAATCATCGGAGACCCCATAAAGTATATATATTCTTGATCAGGACGACAGGACGAGTTGATCTAGCCCTGTCCGTCTGTCCGTCCGTATGAACGCCTGTTCCTCAGAGACTATAAGAGACAGAGCAACCAAATTTTAAACTTAGATTTGCTATTTTCGTAGGTTATACGAGTTTGTTTTAGATTTTTAAATTTCCACCCCCGACCCCCGC
The DNA here is from genome assembly GCA_037044455.1 of Zygothrica quintamaculata. Taxonomy (NCBI): domain Eukaryota; kingdom Metazoa; phylum Arthropoda; class Insecta; order Diptera; family Drosophilidae; genus Zygothrica; species Zygothrica quintamaculata. Next base: position 8,418 of record JBAMBS010000589.1, read on the forward strand.
AATTCGAAAAAAAATGAGTATTAAGCACAATTTTCAACCAATTAAATTTAGTTTTGGCACACATCATAATTAGACCTTTCTTGATCCATGTTGTGAATCTGGGTAAGATTGATTTAAGAACTCGGAAGTTATACATCATCAAAACTAACGTTATGGAGCCCAAGAGGGTTTAGTAGTGCGCGCAAAATAAGAGCTAGAGCAACGAAATTTGTAATCTAGATTCGCTATATTCTTTTGCTATACAAGTTTGTTTTAGATTTTCGAATTTTCTCCTGTGACCCCCGCAAAAAAATCGATTATAAAGCACAATTCTTAACCGATTAAATTTGACACACATATTAATTAGACAATTCCTAATCTGCGTTGTGAATTTCGTTAAGAATAAACAATAAACACGGAAGTTATACAACATTAAGTACCGCGCTATAGAGCGTGGGGGGCTAAAAGGTGCGCGCAATAGCCAAGTACGTGAAGAACTGTGTGTATGTATGGCTGTATATGTAGGCAAAGGGGCTCTCGTAGTCGGGTACACTCGACTACAGACTTCTTACTTGTTTTATAATGTATTTATACGACTTTAAAACGCGTTGTACGTATTGATGACGTGATGTGTTTTTATGTTTAACACAACCTAAATAAAAACAAACTTGATTTTTTATGTCATAGATTCATTTCGTTTATTTGGTTTCGTTTCTAGTTCCTAATTAGCCCCTTTGCCTTTTTGTAAAAAAAGAGCAAAGCGGAGCTATTGGAAATGTCCAAAATCCAAAAGTATGTAACACATAGAAATAATCATCGGAGACCCCATAATGTATACATATACCTGAATCAGGACGACAAGACGAGTTCATCTAGCCCTGTCCGTCTGTCTGTCTGTCCGTCTGTCCGTCTGTATGAACGCCTGTTTCTCAGAGACTATAAGAGCTAGAGCAACCAAACTTGAAATCTAGATTCGTTATGTTCGTAGGTTATACGAGTTTGTTTAAGTACCGCGATATAGAGCGTGGGGGGTTAAAAGGTGCGCGCAATGGCTAAGTACGTGCAGAACTGTGTGTATGTATGAGTATGTGTGTGTATGGCTGTATATCTAAGCAAAGGGCCTCTCGTAGTCGGGTACACTCGACTACACACTTCTTACTTGTTTTAATGTTGTTTTTTGGCTCAACAACCGCCATTTCATAAATTTATGTAAAACTTGCATCCAAAATTATTGGAACTCTGCGGTATAAAGATCGACGAAGAGCAATTGTAAATGCACTTGAATGAATGACTGTTGAGTGTAGTTGTTGTTGTTTAGTTGAGGATGCCAGCAGTCATGCAAGAGCCACCAGTACATTAAACATTACTTCTTGAGTGAGCTGTAGATTTAGTGTGATATACTAGAGATAGATTCATAAAGTAAGCGTTGAAATTATTGTACAATTTTTCCCGGTCAATAAAGAGTTATATATATACAAATATTATATCGTCGATAACATAAGTAGGTATATGCGTATAATGTTCATATCGTATTGTAGTTTTTTAGCTGTATTAATTAAGAAGTTTTGATGTTCTTCGAATTCTTTAGTTAAGTTTGTTGTAATATAATGATAACTATACGATAAGCAGTCTGAATTACTTGAATGTATACATACACATATATATATATATATATATTTATATATATATATATTTAATATACAGGCTCGAGCTCAGATGTTTAATTTTTATAAATAAAACATAAATTTTAGTTTGTCGCAATATTTCGAACCCGCATCGGAATTCGTCATCAGGCTCTACACATTTATTGAAGAAAAAACATTTTTCTAATACAGAAGTTTATATGTTAATTAACATGTTTCTTACTCTTTTATAACACGTCCGTCTGTTTTAACGTGGAGTTCTTTACTAATTTTTAAAAGGGGCTTATATAAATGTGCTACATTGTCAGTATCCGTTTTGTAGTTCAGTCTTTGATGTTTAGGTGTGTTGGTAATATGTAACATTTCAAGAGTGAACCATTTGTTGAAGTTTTGTTCTTGTTGTAAAATTTTTGTTCTCTCAAAGTCGGGTGTGTGTCCGTTTTCTGCACAGTGTGTTGCCAATGCAGTTTTTTGTGTTTTTGTTTTATTCGCTAGCTTTATGTCCGACTTGTGTTGTGCCAATCGGGTTTTGAGTTTGCCCATTGTTGTACCTACATATAACTTGTCACAAGATTTTCCATCTACGACCATGCATGGTATTTTGTATATTATATTATTTTTATCCAATTTATCTATTTTAGATTTTGTTTTGTTAAAAAATTCTTTGAGTGTGTTGTCGGGTTTGTGTGCTATTTTTATTTTTGTCTTATCATAAAAGTTGGAGGTACCAACTCTTTCGGAAAATTTTGGTATGTAGGTGAGGGATTTAAATTTGAAGCAAATATCCGTTTTCTCTGTTTCTGTTGGTTTGTCTTTTCTTGTGCCTACTCTCTTCAGTAGTTTTTTTATCTGCCACTTTGGGAAATCGTTTTGTTGCAGTATTGTCTTTGCCTCTTTTAGTATATCTTTCCTAAATACCTTGTCCGTGATGTTCAACATTTTTGTTACGTAGCTTATCGCCGTGTTATTTATAACGGTTTTCGGATGTTTTGAAAAGTAATTGATCATTCGTCCTGAGGCAACAGGTTTTTTGTACCATTTGGTTTTTATGGTATTGTTGCGTCGGACGATGGTCATGTCTAGATACGGTAACTCGCAGCTTATTTCTTTTTCCATTGTGAATTTAATGTTTTTGTTGTACGAGTTTAAAGTATCTAGAGTGTGGTCAATTTCAGACTCCTTAACAACCGCAAAAATGTCATCCACATATTTTGTTAAAAATCGTGGGGCATTGTTGACTATTTTCATATAGTGCTGTAGAATTTCGTCCATCAGTATGTCTACAATTAAGGGAGACGCTGGTGAGCCCATCGGTAGTCCAAAATCTAAAATAGATAAATTGGACAAAAATAATATAATATACAAAATACCATGCATGGTCGTAGATGGAAAAAATCTTGTGACATGTTATATGTAGGTACAACAATGGGCAAACTCAAAACCCGATTGGCACAACACAAATCGGACATAAAGCTAGCGAATAAAACAAAAACACAAAAAACTGCATTGGCAACACACTGTGCAGAAAACGGACACACACCCGACTTTGAGAGAACAAAAATTTTACAACAAGAACAAAACTACAACAAACGGTTCACTCTTGAAATGTTACATATTACCAACAGACCTAAACATCAAAGACTGACAATGTAGCACATTTATATAAGCCCCTTTTAAAAATTAGTAAAGAACTCCACGTTAAAACAGACGGACGTGTTATAAAAGAGTAAGAAACATGTTAATATTAACATATAAACTTCTGTATTAGAAAAATGTTTTGTATTGGAGAATGTTTTTTAAGTAGACCATTCTCCATCTACGTTGTGAATTTCGTTAGAATTGAACAATAAACACGAAAGTTATACAACAATATGTACCGCGATATAGAGCGTGGGGGGTTAAAAGGTGCGCGCAATGGCTAAGTACGTGCAGAACTGTGTGTATGTATGAGTATGTGTGTGTATGGCTGTATATGTAGGCAAAGGGGCTCTCGTAGTCGGGTACACTCGACTACAGACTTCTTGACTGGTTTCTTCAATCAAATGTGTAGAGCCTGATGTACGCTAACTCCGATGCGGGGTCCAAATATTGCGACAAACTAAAATTTATGTTTTATTTATAAAAAATAAACATCTGAGCTCGAGCCTGTAAATTAAATATATATATATATATATATATATATATATATATATATATATATGTATACATTTAGGTAAATCAGACTGCTTATCATATAGTTATCATTATATTACAAATATTACAACAAACTTAACTAAAGAATTCGAAGAACATAGCAAAACTTCTTAATTAATACAGCTAAAAAACTACAATACGATATGAACATTATACGCATATACCTACTTATGTTATCGACGATATAATATTTGTATATATATAACTCTTTATTGACCGGGAAAAATTGTACAATAATTTCAACGCTTACTTTATGAATCTATCTCTAGTATGTCACACTAAATCTACAGCTCACTCAAGAAGTAATGTTTAATGTACTGGTGGCTCTTGCATGACTGCTGGCATCCTCAACTAAACAACAACAACTACACTCAACAGTCATTCATTCAAGTGCATTTACAATTGCTCTTCGTCGATCTTTATACCGCAGAGTTCCAATAATTTTGGATGCAAGTTTTACATAAATTTATGAAATGGCGGTTGTTGAACCAAAAACAACATTAAAACAAGTAAGAAGTGTGTAGTCGAGTGTACCCGACTACGAGTTCTATTGACTATTTTCATACAGTGACAGTGCTGTAGAATTTCGTCCATCAGTATGTCTGCAATTATGGGAGACGCTGGTGAGCCCATCGGTAGTCCAAAATCTAAAATAGATAAATTGGACAAAAATAATATAATATACAAAATACCATGCATGGTCGTAGATAGAAAATCTTGTGACAAGTTATATGTAGGTACAACAATGGGCAAACTCAAAACCCGCGAATAAAACAAAAACACAAAAAACTGCATTGGCAACACACTGTGCAGAAAGCGGACACACACCCGACTTTGAGAGAACAAAAATTTTACAACAAGAACAAAACTACAACAAACGGTTCACTCTTGAAATGTTACATATTACCAACACACCTGAAAACATTACAAAGACTGAACCTCAAAACGGATACTGACAATGTAGCACATATATACAAGCACCTTTTAAAAATTAGTAAAGAACTCCACGTTAAAACAGACGGACGTGTTATAAAAGAGTAAGAAACATGTTAATTAACATATAAACTTCTGTATTAGAAAAATGTTTTTAGCCCCTTTGCCTTTTTGTAAAAAAAGAGCAAAGCGGAGCTATTGGAAATGTGCAAAATCCAAAAGTATGTAACACATAGAAAATAATCATCGGAGACCCCATAAAGTATATAATATACTTCTGAATCAGGACGAGAACAAGACGAGTTCATCTAGCCCTGTCCGTCTGTCTGTCTGTCCGTCTGTCCGTCTGCACCATCTGTCCGTATGTCCTAGTCTGTCCGTTCTGTATGAACACCTGTTTCTCAGAGACGATAAGAGCTAGAGCAACCAAACTTGAAATCTAGATTCGTTATGTTCGTAGGTTATACGAGTTTGTTTTTGATTTTTAAATTTCCTCCCCTGACCCTCGCAAATCGAAAAAAACGATTATTAAGCATAATTTTCAACCGATCAAATTTATTTTTGGTACACATCATAATTAGACCATTCTTGATCGATGTTGTAAGTCTGGGTAAGATTGATCAAGAACTTCGGAAGTTATAGATCATCAAAACTGGCGTTATGGGCTCGGGGTATAGTAGCCGCGCAAAATAAGAGCTAGAGCAACGAAATTTGGAACGTAGATTTGTTATGTTCGTACGCTATACAAGTTTGTTTTTGATTTTTGAATTTCCTCCCCTGACCCCCGCAAATCGAAAAAAACGATTATCATGATACAATTTTTAACCGATAAGATTTCTTTTGCGCACACATATTAAGTAGACCATTCTTCATTCTACGTTGTGAGTTTCGTTAAAATTGAACGAAAAACACGGAAGTTATACAACAATAAGTACCGCGCTATAGAGTGTGGGAGGCTAAAATGCGCGCGCAATGGCCAACTACGTGCAGAACTGTGTGTATGTATGAGTATGTGTGTGTATGGCTGTATGTGTAGGCAAAGGGGCTCTCGTAGTCGGGTACACTCGACTACAGACTTCTTACTTGTTTCTTCAATAAATGTGTAGAGCCTGATTACGAACTCCGATGCGGGTTCGAAATATTGCGACAAACTAAAATTTATGTTTTATTTATAAAACAAGTAAGAAGTCTGTAGTCGAGTGTACCCGACTACGAGAGCCCCGTTGCCTACATATACAGCCATACACACACATACTCATACATACATACAGTTCTGCACGTACTTAGCCATTGCGCTCACCGTTTAGCCCCGCACGCTCTATAGCTTGGTACATAATGTTGTATAACTTCCGTGCTTATTGTTCAATTTTAACGAAATTCACAAGGTAGATGAAAAATAGTCTACTCAATATGTGTGCGAAAAAGAAATTTGATCGGTTAAAAATTGTACCTTTTAATCGATTTTTTCAAATTGCGGTGGTCAGGGAGGAAATTCAAAAATCAAAAACAAACTTGTATAGCGTACAAACATAACGAATCTAGATGCCAAATTTCGTTGCTGTAGCTCTTATTTTGCGCGCGCTACTATACCCCCCCGGCGCTCATAACACCACTTTTGATGATCTATAACTTCCGAGATTTTTGATCAATCTTACCCAGATTCACAATATCGATCAAGAATGGTCTAATTATAATGTGTGCCAAAAATAAATTTGATCGGTTGAAAATTGTGCTTGATAATCGTTTTTTTCGAATTGCGGGGGTCAGGGGGGAAATTTAAAAATCAAAAACAAACTCGTATAACCTACGAACATAGAAAATCTAGATTGCTCTAGCTCTTATAGTCTCTGAGAAACAGGCGTTCATACAGACGGACAGACGGACAGACGGACAGACAGACGGACAGGGCTAGATGAACTCGTCTTGTCGTCCTGATTCAGAATATATATACTTTATGGGGTCTCCGATGATTATTTCTATGTGTTACATACTTTTGGATTTTGCACATTTCCAATAGCTCCGCTTTGCTCTTTTTTTACAAAAAGGCAAAGGGGCTAAAATAAACATCTGACCTCGAGCCTGTAAACTAAAAACAGTTTAATACACAAAAATGGTCACCAACACAAAACATTTATATATATATATATGTATATCTATATATTTATAAAAATGATTTTTGATTTCGTATATAGTTCAAACTAGAATCCTTAAACATCGGAGTTTTGGACATTTACCGAAAATGCACTTAAGCTTTCACCTTTTTGGCTCACAGCCTTCGCCTGGTAATGACCAACATCATCCAAGGTGCATTTGGCGATAGCAAAACTATAACGGTTATTATCCTTAGTAAAGCTAAAGCGTGAGCGTGCTTCATCAATGGGTTTTCCATCCTTAAGCCAAATTAAATTCAGTAGTTCCACATCAACTTCGCATTCAAAAGTAGCCTTCTCTTCAGTAAGCACAGAAACAGAGATTGGAAATTTAATAAATGTTGGCTGTTTTGGTTCATCACCGGGTACAGTGACATTAATGGTACAGCTGCTAAGTTTAGTCTGGTACACTCGACTACGAGACTTCAGTATGCTTATTTTAGCCCCTTTGCCTTTTTGTAAAAAAAGAGCAAAGCGGAGCTATTGGAAATGTGCAAAATCCAAAAGTATGTAACACATAGAAATAATCATCGGAGACCCCATAAAGTATATATATTCTGAATCAGGACGACAAGACGAGTTCATCTAGCCCTGTCCGTCTGTCTGTCCGTCCGTCTGTCCGTCTGTCCGTCTGTATGAACGCCTGTTTCTCAGAGACTATAAGAGCTAGAGCAACCAAACTTGAAATCTAGATTCGTTATGTTCGTAGGTTATACGAGTTTGTTTTTGATTTTTGAATTTCCTCCCCTGACCCCCGCAAATCGAAAAAAACGATTATTAAGCACAATTTTCAACCGATCAAATTTATTTTTGGCACACATCATAATTAGACCATTCTTGATCGATATTGTGAATCTGGGTAAGATTGATCAAAAATCTCGGAAGTTATAGATCATCAAAAGTGGCGTTATGGGCCACGGGGGGGCGGGGGGGTATAATAGCGCGCGCAAAAAAAGAGCTACAGCAACGAAATTTGGCATCTAGATTCGTTATGTTTGTACGCTATACGAGTTTGTTTTTCATTTTTGAATTTCCCCCCCTGACCACCGCAAATCGAAAAAAACAATTATAAGGTACAATTTTTAGCCGATAAGATTTCTTTTTCGCACACATATTAAGTAGACCATTCTTCATCTACGTTGTGAGTTTCGTTAAAATTGAACGAAAAACACGGAAGTTATACAACAATAAGTACCGCGCTATAGAGCGTGGGGGGCTAAAATGCGCGCGCAATGGCCAAGTACGTGCAGAACTGTGTGTATGTATGAGTATGTGTGTATGGCTGTATATGTAGGCAAAGGGGCTCTCGTAGTCGGGTACACTCGACTACAGACTTCTTACTTGTTTTTAAATATTCTTAGTAAATTAAATACCTTACTAACTCTTTACTTACGTTTAATAGTTAGTTTACATATAGTTTCAACGCTGCTAATTGAATTTGTTGCTGTGCAAGAGAAAAGTTCTTTATCTTCGGGAAATACTTCATGTGTGGAAAGTAATGCAATGCCATTTTTGTATTTAAGATCCATTATTTCAGATGATGATATCGTTTTTCCATTCATGGACCATGTTATTTGTGGTTCAGGATCACCTTTAACGTGGCAACTCAATACTAGTTGTTCGCCATCCGGAATTGTAACATCATGCAAGGGCTTTATGAATTCGGGTTTGCACATTAAGGAATCATCAGGAGGAACTATATAAAATACATAACATAAAAATATTTGAATACAATACCAACCCTTATAACGGACTACACTTATGCTTATTGCACTAATCCATAATGTGCACTTAAGCTTATGGAGCTAACAATTAAATTCAGCTTTAATTAGAGAGAACATACGTATTAGCTCTTTGGTGGCACTTCGAGATCGTGAAGGACTGCCAGGTGCCTGTAGGGTGCAAGCCGCATACTTTTTCTTGCCTGAAATGCTATTCTGTGTAGTTGAGGAAGTTATGTTCGTATTTGTAATAGTCTATAATGTAATTAAGTAGTGAAAACCTTATTTAAATATTGTTAACAAAATCTTTTAAACTTCTAAATTGCCCTGTTATCCTGCTGTGTGTTAGAGCTATGTAACGAAGAGGTAAATTGACGATTGGTCACAATTGGCGGTGGAGCTGGCTTAAGGTGCTGCTCAATGTACTTGCGATCTAACAAAAAAATATATTAGTATTATAAATGTTAAATATTTACAATGGGTATTCAATTTATATTACACAATACACTGTTAATTTACTTAAGTTTTCTAAAAGGAAAAAATGAGTAAAAAGAAATAAATAAAGTGTCAGGTGATCAAAGGGCTTAACAGGGTAAGTTATTGTTTGGGAATACTTGGAGTATATAATATAATGAAAAGAGGATCGGTCATGACCGTTAATAATTAGCAAAGGTTTTTAAATTCTTAAATTTATAAACCTACATAACCAAATTAATATTGATTATTGAATATCATGCATTTAAATTATAACACTACTATAGATATAGATATTGGATACTCATACTTAAAGGCTTAATTATCAATTATGAGTCAATTACCTCCTGAGTAAAGGAAGTTGTGGGCAAGCTCTGCCTGATCAGGCGTAGCCCATTCTCCTGGGAATTTAAGTTAAATTTTATAAAGCATAAAGCTTTCACTTAAAACTTTTCACTAGTCGGTGCATTAACCCAATGAACAATTGGTAAAATGGACGTATAATTAATAAAGTGATTTAATTGCTGTGGCTTGCTTACCTTCCACAATAACGACGCATTCGGTCTCATCGGTGCCATGACAATTGGTTGCTTTACAAGTATATTTGCCGACCATCCTTGAACCATTTAACAGTCGGTATTGGTTTTCCGCTAAGACAGCAGAGCAACTTGCATGCATATTCGCCACGATCTTCAATTGTAACACGATTAATTATGAAATAATAATCATCGCCAGTATAACGCTTCATAAACTTAATACTCTGTCTTAACTCTATATTGTTATGGGTCCAGCTAAGTGTGGGCGTAGTAATTGCAATGCATCTGCAATAGAATTTTACGCTTTGACCCTCGTAACAGAATTGTGAGGATGGTCGTATGACAAACCGTGGTGCTGCCTGTCTTCGATCGAAGACAGCATCATGTATTTTATATTTTCCATTAATAATTTACGTAATGATGAATACTCCGATAATCGACCGATTGGTAGTAAATATTTTTGGAAATCTTTATATTTTTTTCTCAATTTATCTCGATATGCCAGATAACGATCTCGTGCTTGATTTACGTTGTGAATCTTTTTAAGATTTAACAATATCACGGAAGTTATACAACAATAAGTATCATATTATAAAGCGCGGGGGAGGGCTTAAAGGCTCGCGCAATGGCGTGTAGGTCTGTGTATGTAGGCAAAGGGGTTCTCGTAATCGTGTGCAATCGACTACAAACTTCTTATTGGTTTTATTAGCCCCTTTGCCTTTTTGTAAAAAAGAAGCAAAGCGAAGCTATTGTAAATGTGCAAAATCGAAAAGTATGTAACACATAGAAAAAATCATCGGAGACCCCATAAAGTATATATATTCTTGATCAGGACGACAGGACGAGTTGATCTAGCCCTGTCCGTCTGTCCGTCCGTATGAACGCCTGTTCCTCAGAGACTATAAGAGACAGAGCAACCAAATTTTAAACTAAGATTTGCTATTTTCGTAGGTTATACGAGTATGTTTTAGATTTTTAAATTTCCACCCCGACCCCCGCAATTCGAAAAAAATGAGTATTAAGCACAATTTTCAACCAATTAAATTTAGTTTTGGCACACATCATAATTAGACCATTCTTGATCCATGTTGTGAATCTGGGTAAGATTGATTTAAGAACTCGGAAGTTATACATCATCAAATGAAGTTATACGCGCAAAATAAGAGCTAGAGCAACGAAATTTGTAATCTAGATTCGCTATATTCTTTTGCTATACAAGTTTGTTTTAGATTTTCGAATTTTCTCCTGTAACCCCCGCAAAAAAATCGATTATAAAGCACAGTTCTTAACCGATTAAATTTGACACACATATTAATTAGACAATTCCTAATCTACGTTGTGAATTTCGTTAAGATTGAACAATAAACACGGAAGTTATACAACATTAAGTACCGCGCTATAGAGCGTGGGGGGCTAAAAGGTGAGCGCAATGGCCAAGTACGTGAAGAACTGTGTGTATGTATGGCTGTATATGTAGGCAAAGGGGCTCTCGTAGTCGGGTACACTCGACTACAGACGTCTTACTTGTTTTATAATGTATTTATACGACTTTAAAACGCGTTGTACGTATTGATGACGTGAAGTGTGTTTATGTTTAACACAACCTAAATAAAAACAAACTAGACTTTTTATGTCATAGATTCATTTCGTTTATTTGGTTTCGTTTCTAGTTCCTAATTTTAATGTTTTTTTTTTGGTTCAACAACCGCCACTTTATTTCATAAATTTATGTAAAACTTGCATCCAAAATTATTGGAGCTCTGCGGTATAAAGATCGACGAAGAGCAATTGCAAATGCACTTGAAGCTAAATGCATGACTGTTGAGTGTAGTTGTTGTTGTTTAGTTGAGGATGCCAGCAGTCATGCAAGAGCCACCAGTACATTAAACATTACTTCTTGAGTGAGCTGTAGATGTAGTGTGATATACTAGAGATAGAGATTCATAAAGTAAGCGTTGAAATTATTGTACAATTTTTCCCGGTCAATAAAGAGTTATATATATACAAATATTATATCGTCGATAACATAAGTAGGTATATGCATATAATGTTAATATCGTATTGTAGTTTTTTAGCTGTATTAATTAAGAAGTTTTGATGTTCTTCGAATTCTTTAGTTAAGTTTGTTGTAATATAATGATAACTATACGATAAGCAGTCTGATTTACTTTAATGTATACATACACACATATATATATATATATATCATATATATACACATATATATATATTTATATATATATATATATATATATATATCTATATATTTATAAAAATGATTTTTGATTTCGTATATAGTTCAAACTAGAAGCCTTAAACATCGGAGTTTTGGACATTTACCGAAAATGCACATAAGCTTTCACCTTTTTGGATCACAGCCTTCGCCTGGTACTGACCAACATCATCTAAAGTGCATTTGGCGATAGCAAAACTATGACGGTTATTATCCTTAGTAAAGCTAAAGCGTGAGCGTGCTTCATCAATGGGTTTTCCATCCTTAAGCCAAATTAAATTCAGTAGTTCCACATCAACTTCGCCTTTAAAAGTAGCCTTCTCTTCAGTAAGCACAGAAACAGAGATTGGAAATTTAATAAATGTTGGCTGTTTTGGTTCATCACCGGGTACAGTGACATTAATGGTACATCCTCTGGAAATATTTCGGCGATTTGTAGACGATAGATGTTTACCTCGTTGGTATATTGGAAGTCTTTGCTGGGCTTGATCTCCTTGTTATTATGAAGCCAAACGACATCAAAGTGTTCAGCTCCAATAATACGGCAGGCCAAGGTTACTGCATCTCCATCTTTGACAAATCTAGACTCCAAGTGGCTTACGATTTTTGGTGGTTTGTTGTTGCCGAGTGCCTTATGTTTGCTGGGTTGTTTATCCAAAGCTAATGATTATAATTAAATAATATGAATTATTGATTTAATTTTTTTTTAAATATTCTTAGTAAATTTAATACCTTACTAACTCTTTACTTACGTTTAATAGTTAGTTTACATTTAGTTTCAACGCTGCTAATTGAATTTGTTGCTGTGCAAGAGAAAAGTCCTTCATCTTCGGGAAATACTTCATGTATGGAAAGTGATGCAATGCCATTTTTGTATTTAAGATCCATTATTTCAGATGATGATATCGTTTTTCCATTCTTGGACCATGTTATTTGTGGTTCAGGATCACCTTTAACGTGGCAACTCAATACTAGTTGTTCGCCATCCCGAATTGTAACATCATGCAAGGGCTTTATGAATTCGGGTTTGCACATTAAGGAATCATCAGGAGGAACTATATAAAATACATAACATAAAAATATTTGAATACAATACCAACCCTTATAACGGTCTACACTTATGCTTATTGCACTAATCCATAATGTGCACTTAAGCTTAAGGAGCTAACAATTAAATTGAGCTTTAATTAGAGAGAACATACGTATTAGCTCTTTGGTGGCACTTCGAGATCGTGAAGGACTGCCAGGTGCCTGTAGGGTGCAAGCCGCATATTTTTTCTTGCCTGAAATGCTATTCTGTGTAGTTGAGGAAGTTATGTTCGTATTTGTAATAGTCTATAATGTAATTAAGTAGTGAAAACATTATTTAAATATTGTTAACAAAATCTTTTAAACTTCTAAATTACCCTGTTATCCTGCTGTGTGTTAGAGCTATGTAACGAAGAGGTAAATTGACGATTGGTCACAATTGGCGGTGGAGCTGGCTTAAGGTGCTGCTCAATGTACTTGCGATCTAACAAAAAAATATATTAGTATTATAAATGTTAAATATTTACAATGGGTATTCAATTTATATTACACAATACACTGTTAATTTACTTAAGTTTTCTAAAAGGAAAAAATGAGTAAAAAGAAATAAATAAAGTGTCAGGTGATCAAAGGGCTTAACAGGGTAAGTTATTGTTTGGGAATACTTGGAGTATATAATATAATGAAAAGAGGATCGGGCATGACCGTTAATAATTAACAAAGGTTTTTAAATTCTTAAATTTATAAACCTACATAACCAAATTAATATTGATTATTGAATATCATGCATATAAATTATAACACTACTATAGATATAGATATTGGATACTCATGCTTAAAGGTTTAATTATCAATTATGAGTCAATTACCTCCTGAGTAAAGGAAGTTGTGGGCAAGCTCTGCCTGTTCAGGCGTAACCCATTCTCCTGGGAATGTAAGTTAAATATGAATATATTGAAAATATTGTTTATAAAGCATAAAGCTTTCACTATAAAGTTTTCACTAGTCGGTGCATTAACCATTGGGTAAAATGGACGTATAATTAATAAAGTGATTTAATTGCTGTGGCTTGCTTACCTTCCACAATAACGACGCATTCGGTCTCATCGGTGCCATGACAATTGGTTGCTTTACAAGTATATTTGCCAGAATCAGATGGCTTACAGTCAATGATCTCCATGGTAACGACACCATCCGAATGAGTCATGGCATATTCATATTTGCTCAACTCCCGACCATCCTTGAACCATTTAACAGTCGGTATTGGTTTTCCGCTAAGACAGCAGAGCAACTTGCATGTGTCTCGGGCTTGCATGACGCGTGGACGTAATAGGAATGTAAAACTGGGTGCCGATTCAGATTCCTCCTGCCAGAAAGTATAGGGCAAGGGTTCACGGCGTCGCACCGGTGTGGATTCTGTGCGATATTTAGGCTGTTCTTTCGGCAATGGATGAACATTTAGGAAAACAATTTCCTCCCTTGAACCATAGTGATTTTCGGCGCGTACAATGTATTCACCACGATCTTCAAGTTTAACACGATTAATTATGAAATAATAATCATCGCCAGTATAACGCTTCATAAACTTAACACTCTGTCTTAACTCTATATTGTTATGGGTCCAGCTAAGTGTGGGCGTAGCAATTGCAATGCATCTGCAATAGAATTTTACGCTTTGACCCTCGTAACAGAATTGTGAGGATGGTCGTATGACAAACCGTGGTGCTGCCTGTCTTCGATCGAAGACAGCATCATGTATTTTATATTTTTCCATTAATAATTTACGTAATGATGAATACTCCGATAATCGACCGATTGGTAGTAAATATTTTTGGAAATCTTCATATTTCTTTCTCAATTTATCTCGATATGCCAGATAACGATCTCGTGCTATCTTTTGCGTCAGATCGCTATGATCCGCAGTTAACCAGGGATGTAATAGACATTCGTGTGCTGTCATACGTTTCTCTTTGTTTGCTAATAAAAGTTTCCTGATAAAATCTTTGCCTTCCTCTGATATATGTTTAAAAGCTTCTATATCAAAATCCCAATCGCAGGCTTTCACATTCTTCAGTGTTTGGACATCGTTTTCCCCAGCAAATGGTGAAAGACCACTTAATCTAGTATACAGAAAATATATTAATGAAATTAAATATAAATATAATATAAAATGTTATTATTAACAAGTAAGAAAGCTGTAGTCGGGTATACCCGAGAGAACCCGTTTAACCATATTGCACAGACATATACACAAAGCTTTAATCACTGTAATTACTTAACACAATTTAATGTGTGATTAAGAATGTGTGCAAAAAATAAGTTCGATTTGATGAAAATTGTGCTTAATAATCGTGCTTTCATACTGCAGGAGTCAGGCACGAAAATTAAACGATCAATCATAAATTTGTCTAGTTCGAAAATAAGCAATCTGGATTCTAAATTTGGTTGATTTAGCCCTTAAAGTCTTTGAGAAAAAGGCGTTTATACGGTCAGACGGACGGACAGACGGTGGGACAGAGTGTCGGACACATGAACAGACGTATATGGCCTGATCGATTTAGCTAGTTTGTCTTAAAAGTTTCTATAACTTACAGTACATATGCCAGCACTCCTGTAGCCCACATATCAGTATAAAATCCAACTGGTTCTCTATTAACAATTTCCGGAGCTGCAAATTCAGCGGTTCCTGTTGTAATTTTGACTAGTTCGTTGGGATCTAGACGCGTTGCAAGTCCAAAGTCAATCAGTTTGACACATGTGCTACTGCGTGTCTGGCACATGATATTCTCGGGTTTTATATCAAGATGAATAATATTCTTTTCATGCATATGCCTGATGCCTTCACAGATCTGTCTCATATAGTTAATAACGTCTGCTTCGGTCATAATGTATCCATCGGCTGTAATGCGTTCAAAAAGTTCTCCTCCCGATAAGCTAAAAAAAAGGTACAAATATTTGGTTATATTAAAGAGGGAAAGCTTCAGTCTACTTACAATTCAAGTATAAGCACCATCTCGTCATCATCTTCATAGGCGTCGTGTAGGTTGATCAGTTTCTGGTGATGCAACTGGTTCATAATATCAATTTCACGTCGTATTAGATCCTTTTCTACTGTATGTGATACTGGAATAAATTTGGCAGCAAAAATGTTGCCAGTGTTGCGTTCCCGACAACGATGGACCACCCCAAAGGCACCAGTACCGATCTCTTCGAGTATATCGTATCTATCATAAACGCTTTGATGTGATATTTCTACAGGTTGGGGTACGAATTTCGAGTATATGTCAAAGACATATGAATCGTAATCCTTAATTGGACCATCAGATTTACCGCGTATCCTCTTGCCATTTGAATCTAGTTCCCATTTACGTTCAGTTGGTTTCTTTTTGATAGAATCCTTGGTTTTAATTAATGATGTGACTTCCGAGGAATTGGAACGTCCGTAAACATTATCCGCAAATATACGGAAGTCGTATTCCTTGCCCGGCGTCAAACCCGAAACAGCCATTGAGGTAAAACGTGTATTTCCTACACGTATCCAAGACGACAAAGGATGTTCACGACGTTCTACAAGATAATTGGTTATGTCGCTGCCGCCATCCCAAAGAGGTGCTTTCCAGCTAAGAGAAAGCGAGTCAGTGCCAATACTTTCAACCAATGGAAAGCGTGGTGGATCAGGACGATCACTTATTTGCACTTGTATAATAGATGTATCTGAGCCCAGTTCATTTTCCGCCACTATACGATATGGCCCCGAATCCAAGCGTGAGCCGTCACGTATAGTCAACACGGCGTGACGCTCTTTTACTTCAACATTGTAATGACCACCAGACTCAATATTTTCACCTTCCCTAACCCAATGTATCCTTGGCTTGGGGAATCCTATGAAGGGGATCTTAATCACAACATTTTCACCCTTATCAAAGTAAGCAGTGTCTCTAAATCTTGGTGGAACGTTTAGTTTTGGAGCAGCTGCAAAAATAAATTTCATTTTGAGATTATTTCAGATAAACTAAAGTAAAAACTCCCCTAATAGGTCTCGCACATATTACGTAACGCAATTTTTGACGATTTTAGACCCTTCCCTCCCCCATGCCACACTTTGACACAAATGCCAACCCCCCTCCCCCTTCTCGAACGTAACGTAACGCTTTAAGAAATGTTTTTTTTGGAAATTTAGGTATGAATTTGTCGATTTCTTCTTTATTTATCCAGTCAACGTTTTAGTTTATCTATCATTCGCCCGTCGTCCTGCAACTTTTTCTGGATAAATTTTTTTATACTGTAGCAGATCATATTTATCATTAGGTCCTTTGCCTTTTTGTAAAAAAGGTCTGCAAGATATGATGCAAAAGCGGGCGTACCTCAAGGAAGTGTTTTGGCGCCATTGCTCTACTCCTTATTCACCTCTGATATGCCTCAGCCCAGCATTGATATGGGTATTCAACCAAGCGATATGATGCTGGCTACGTTCGCTGATGACGTGTGCGTCACGTACAGGGCGAAATGCGAATATGAAGCTGCTGATGGGCTACAGGAATATGCAGCATCATTTGAAGATTGGGCAGAAGAAGCTCAAATATTGCCATTAATAAAGGAAAATGTACGAACGTTTGTTTCACACTAAAAAGAAACACATCGCCAGCAATAATGCTTGATGGAACTCCTGTCGAGCAAGCAAATCATGCAAGGTATTTAGGGATTATTTTGGACAGGAGGCTCTGTTTTGCAGCCCATATCAGGGTGCTAAAGACTAGGATCAGGGCCGCTGTGGGAAGATATTATTGGCTTCTGAGTCCGAAAAGCAAATTATCTCTCAGCAACAAACTCACCATTTACAGGCAAATAATTGCACCAATTTGGATTTATGGCTGTCAAATTTGGGGGCTTGCTTGCGATAGCCAAATAAAACTTATCCAAATAGCTCAAAATAAAGTGCTTAGGCTTATCACTGGATGTGAGTGGTATGTCAGAAACAAAACATTACACAGTGATCTGAAAGTTGCCACAGCATTCCAGCAAATTAATTTTCACTCAAGTCGCTACAATAGTCGCATTAATAACCACAGCAATAGGTTAGCCAAAAGGCTGACTAGAACTCGCCCAGGACGACGCCTAAAAAGACGTCGACCTCATAACCTCATAAGTCGAATGCCCAGAAGGAGGCAAATTTGATGTTTAATTATATTTAATAAGCTACACCTTAGTGGTTAGCCGGTGCGCCCAATTGGGTTTAATTTATTGATAAAAAGGACACAAAGAGGTCTTAGGACCTCGGCTTCCTTAATAATAATAATAAAAAAAAAAAAAAAAAAAAAAAATTTGCACTCCCTTGACCACCGCAATGTCGAAAAAACACGATTATTAGGCACAATTTGCAACCGATCAAATTTATTTATGATACACATTATAATTAGCCCATACTTGATAGATTTTGTGAATCTGGACGACAAGATTGAGTTTATCTAGCCTCGGTACGTCTATCTGATCTATCCATCTGTCGGTGTTATGGGCGCCTGGGGGGTATTGTAGTGCGAGCAATATAAGAGCTAGAGCAACCAAATTTTAAATCTAGATTCGTTATGTTCGTAGGCTATACGAGTTTGTTTTTGATTTTTGAATTTCCTCCCCTGACCCCCGCAATTCGATAATAAACGATTATTAAGCATTCAATTTTCAACCGATCAAATTTCGTTTACGCACACATATTAAGTAGACCATTCTTCACCTACGTTGTAAATTTCGTTGAAATTTAAGAATAAACACGGAAGTTATAC
Source organism: Zygothrica quintamaculata (assembly GCA_037044455.1). Classification (NCBI taxonomy): domain Eukaryota; kingdom Metazoa; phylum Arthropoda; class Insecta; order Diptera; family Drosophilidae; genus Zygothrica; species Zygothrica quintamaculata. The sequence goes on from JBAMBS010000589.1 coordinate 27,086, forward strand.
AACATTAAGTACCGCGATATAGAGCGTGGGGAGCTAAAAGGTGCGCGCAATGGCTAAGTACGTGCAGAACTGTGTGTATGTATGAGTATGTGTGTGTATGGCTGTATATGTAGGCAAAGGGATTCTCATAGTCGGGTACACTCGGGTACTACAGACATCTTTCTTGTTTTGAGGAAGAAGTTTAGGGGCCAACTGCAGAAATAAAGGACTCAATTTTTGTACATTCAAATATTAAAAGTCATAAACACTTCACAGTGTTACGTAACAAATATGCCAACCCTCCCTCCCCATATGTCCCACTTCGTCACAGAAAGCGACCCCCCTTCCCCTCCTGACGCATTAGGTAACTTGTGCACGACCCCTAAGCTCTACTGATATTATAGAAGCGCTGAAGATACAGGTCTTCAATGCGACACACGCACTTAAGAAGAACGAAGTGCACCCAATTTCTAAAGACCAACTTATACTGCACCGCCGAATCACAAGAGTAATGGATCGGTGCAGTGCGCAAGCTGTCAAGAGTACGGCCATATAAGGTCGTATTGCATGCTTCGCTCTATATGTAGAGCATGCGGTGAACTCCATAATTCTGGAAGTTGCGCATTTAATAGGGATGAGTCCAGCACCAAGAAGTTTGGTAACTGTGGAGTTAACCTTACAGCAAACTCCAAGGTTGTCCGGTGTATAAAGAATTAAAATGCCGCCTTAATCAACGAGTGAATTTAGCACCTATAAAAAGTAGACGGAGTACTGCTATGCCCCCAAATCTAATAGGAACGTAAGATTTGTAGATAAATTTATACGATCCAAATTAGATGAAAACGTCATATTTGCAGAGGCACTTAAATCCAGTCTGGAAATCCCTGCAAATACAATTTGTTCACCATCTCCAGCTCACAAGATCAAAAACACGCACAGCAACAAACAACACTTCCGCAAAACAGCATCGAAACTCTGGATTTGCACCAAAACATGAAAGAATTCATGACATTTATGCGCACGACTATGCAAGACCTCATGCGCAATCAAAATATTTTGATGCAAATGCTTGCATCCCAACAGTTAAAATAATGGCTCCTCTAAGAATGGTCTTGTGGAACGCCAATGGCATTACACGAAACTAATTCGGAATTACTCAATTTCTTCATATTGAGAATATCAACGTAATGTTACTTGCTGAAACACACGGTGGTACTGGAATTCTAATTACGAATCGTATAAAACACGCCTTTCGCGATGACTTTGCCACAGATTACCTGCAACCAACATCTGTTGACATACACGTATCCAAATGCAGTCTAACTCTAGCCGCGGTGTACTGCCCGCCTTGATACACAATATCCGAAAACGAATTTATGCACTTTTTCAACACGCTGGGAGAATGTTTCATAGTAGCAGGTGACTACAACGCCAAGCACACTCACTGGGAATCTGCGGTCGTGACCCTTAAAGGTAAATAGCTGTGTAATGCAATCACAAAAGCTAGAAACAAACTAGACTTCGCTTCCCCGGGTCGACCTACATAC
>JBAMBS010000590.1:0-10000 GCA_037044455.1 Zygothrica quintamaculata
GCAAAATCGATAGGTATGTAACACATAGAAATAATTATCGGAGACCCCATAAAGTATATATATTCTGAATCAGGACGACAAGACAAGTTGATCTAGCCATTACCGTCTGTCCGCCCGTCCGTCTGTATGAACGCCTGTTTCTCAGAGACTATAAGAGCTAGAGCAACCAAATCTAAAAATAAGATTCACTATATTCGTACGCTATACGAGTTTGTTTTAGATTTTTTAATTTCCTCTCCTGACCACCGCAATTAAAAAAAAAACACGATTATTAAGCACATTTTTTAACGGATACAATTTCTTTTTGTCACGCATAATAATTAGACCATTCTTGATCAACGTTGTAAATTTCGTTAAGATTCTATGTATGAGTATGTGTGTGTCCAGCCGTATATGTGGGCAAAGGGGCTTTGGTAGTTGGGTACACTCGACTACAGATTTCTTACTTGTTTCTTTTCGAAATCGCAGTTTCTTCAATAAATAAAGTAAAACAAATCCAAAATTTTGATTCAAAGAACACTTTTCAGAATCCTAGAAATTTCTGCAAATATTATGTAGCTTTTGAGAATATTAATTTAATTAATAATCCAATTAATAGCCTGTAATATTTAATTAATAATTCATTGCCTTTCAATTAATTGTAACTTTATCAGAAGATATGTACATTCCATTATATCCCTCCCCTCTTCAAACACCCAGACGAAACCAATTTGAAAAACATAAAAAACAGGTAAGAAATCTGTAATCAAGTGTACCCGACTACGAGAACCCCTTACCCTACAATCACATATACACGAATACACATACACACACATACACATACATACATAAAAGGCAGCAAAGCAAAGTGCTTTATAGAACTCTGCAACGCAGACGACGCGCAGCCATTCGGATTAGCATACACAATAGTAATGGGAAAACTTGCAAGACACCCCACTCCAAAATGCCGAGATATTCTGGCAAACATAGTCCAAACACTATTTCCCAGACAGGCAGCGAACAATTCAATTCAATTGAGTCGGTTGCAGATGACGCGCTCGAAGAGCTTCCCGACGACATCCAACATACAGAGTGGTCTGTACGAGGATGGCTCTTTCGCCAGTTTTTCGCCTTTGGGAATCAGCACAAGCCGCTGCCGCTTCCATGTGCTGGGGAAGGTCATCTCATTTAGACATTTATTAAAAAGTTCCACAAAGATGGTAGGTAGTGCCTCCGCCACAAGCTTTATCACGCGTGGGTGGATGCCGTCCGGCCCAGGAGTTTTATTGGCCTTGATCGCCTTTGCTATCCGCAGAATTTCCGCTTCATCCGTGTTGACCACTGCAGAGCATGGAGCGACTTGCGACAGCATGGCAGGTGGGTGCATCGGGAACAGCGTTTGAACTATGTTCAGTAGTTTCTGTGGATCCGATGGCGTCAACAGCGGGCCTTGCTTCCTTTTATGACCTTAGTGAGTCTGGCTCTCCTGTCCCGATACGCTTCGCGCCAAGATGCAGCCTTTGCGTGCAGAGGCAATTGTCTCCGACCACCAGTAGACCGGCTTCCGGCTGGTTCCCCCGTATCTCTTCCTGGCTTTTGAAGCATCGCACGCAATATTTAGCGTGCGTACTACACTTTCTGCATGTTAGTCAGCGTTCGTGTGGATGTTGACCTGCGTATTTTCCAGGGTTTGGACTAACATCCGCTCGTCCAGGCTCTCTAGGGCCCACCTGGTAAGCCTAGGCTGCCTCCTGATATGCATGCGTTCTTCGAACGTGCAAACGATTGCGTGGTGGTCGCTATGCGTATAGACCTGAGAGACCGTCCACTTTACTCTCCTGGCTAAGGTGGGGCTGGCAAACGTGAGGTCGATCGTTGATTCTCTCCCCGCCTTGCTAAAGGTGTGGTTGTTGCCCAGGTTGAGCAGGGATACATTTAGCATAGCAAACGCATCAAGCAGGATTCGGCCCTTCTGCGTGGTCCGCGCACTCCCCCACTCTACTGCAAAGGCTTTGAAGTCACCCGCAATGAGCACTGCAACTCCACAATGCTGCACCTGCACTTGGATTTTGCACCCAGCTCTCGTCCTGCCGTGGCCTGTAGGGCTCGCTCAATATGGCCAAGTCCGCGTCCAGCTCTCGCACGGTTTGCTGCAGCAGGTCCTGAGCCGTTCTGCAGTGGTTTAGATTTTGTTGTATAAATCTTATTTTGAAGCAGTCGAAGAGCCTTCGCGTAATGCGGACACGCTTTGCTGAGCGTATGGTGCGCCGCACCTCCTTCACCGGTTCGCGTGCATAATATGCATTATTATTATTATTGTAAAGTTGCAAAATCGATAGGTATGTAACACATAGAAATAATTATTGGAGACCCCATAAAGTATATATATTCTGAATCAGGACGACAAGACAAGTTGATCTAGCCATTACCGTCTGTCCGCCCGTCCGTCTGTATGAACGCCTGTTTCTCAGAGACTATAAGAGCTAGAGCAACCAAATGTAAAAATAAGATTCACTCATATTCCAACGCTATACGAGTTTGTTCTCAGATTTTTTTAATTCCCTCTCCCTGACCACCGCAATTCAAAAAAAAACACGATTATTAAGCACATTTTTTAACGGATACAATTTCTTTTTGTCACGCATAATAATTAGACCATTCTTGATCAACGTTGTAAATTTCGTTAAGATTCTATGTATGAGTATGTGTGTGTCCAGCCGTATATGTGGGCAAAGGGGCTTTGGTAGTTGGGTACACTCGACTACAGATTTCTTACTTGTTTCTTTTCGAAATCGCAGTTTCTTCAATAAATAAAGTAAAACAAAACCAAAATTTTGATTCAAAGAACACTTTTCAGAATCCTAGAAATTTCTGCAAATATTATGTAGCTTTTGAGAATATTAATTTAATTAATAATCCAATTAATAGCCTGTAATATTTAATTAATAATTCATTGCCTTTCAATCAATTGTAACTTTATCAGAAGATATGTACATTCCATTATATCCCTCCCCTCTTCAAACACCCAGACGAAACCAATTTGAATAGCATAAAAAACAGGTAAGAAATCTGTGTAATCAAGTGTACCCGACTACGAGAACCCCTTACCCTACAATCACATATACACGAATACACATACACACACATACACATACATACATAAAAGGCAGCAAAGCAAAGTGCTTTATAGAACTCTGTAACGCAGACGACGCGCAGCCATTCGGATTAGCATACACAATAGTAATGGGAAAACTTGCAAGACACCCCACTCCAAAATGCCGAGATATTCTGGCAAACATAGTCCAAACACTATTTCCCAGACAGGCAGCGAACAATTCAGCATACACATACGACCACAACCAATCGGAGGTTATAGAGCCGATCGCAGTTGCCGATGTGCTAGAAATAGCAGCCAGGTTAAACAAGTAAGAAGTCTGTACTCTAGTGTACCCGACTACGAGAGCCCCTTTGCCAACATACACAGCCATACACTTACAGTTCTGCACGTACTTAAAGTCTTTTAGCCCCCCACTCTATTGCGCGATACTTTATGTTCTGTAACTTCTGTGTTTACTTCTTAACGTAGATTAAAATTATGATATTAATAATATATATGCCAAAAAGAAATTAAAAATTCCGAAATCTAAAACCAACTCGTAAAACGTACGAATATAAAGAATCCAGATTCCAAATTTGGTTGGTCTAGCTCTTATTTTCCGCGCACCGCTAAACCACCACGGGCTCCATAACACCACTTTTAATAATGTGTATCTTCCGAGTTCTTTGATCAATCTTACATAAATTTACAGCATAGATCAAAACCATTCTAATTATGATGTGTGCCAAAAAGAAATTCAATCGGCTGAAAATTGTGCTTAATAATCGTTTTTTTTTTTAACTGCGGGTGTCAGGGGAGGAAATTCAAAAATCTAAAACAAACTCGTATAGCGTACGAAAATAAGGAATTTATGTTTAAAATTTGTTTGTTCTAGCTCTTATAGTCTCTGAGAAACAGGCGTTCATACGGACGGCGTGACGGACGGATGGACAGACGGACAGACGGACATGGCTAGATCAACTCGTCTTGTCGTCCTGATCTGGAATATCTATATACTTTATGGGGTCTCCGACTATTATTTCTATGTGTTACATACTTTTGGATTTTGCACATTTCCATTAGCTCCGCTTTGCTTTTTTTTAAGGGGGGGGGGGGGAACTTTCCTCGAGCCACGCCGCGACCTGCCTGATGCACGCGTTGGTGATGTCGTCCACCTCCTTTAACTCCTTTGCCACTGCCACAATGGCAATATCGTCTGCGAAGCCAATGATACAGGTCCCCCGAGCTGTCACGAGGCGAAGGACTGCGTGGTACATGACGTTCCAGAGTATAGGTCCAATCCCTTTGGAACGCCTCCCGTAACTTGGTAGTGCATCTTACCATCAGTGGTATCGTAGAATAGCACTCTACCGCGGAAGTAGCTGAACACCAGGTTAATGAGGTACTCGGATATGTCTAGGCGCCGTAATGCGCCGACGATCATCTGCCATCTTGCAGAGTTGAAGGCATTGCGAACGTCCAGAGTGGTGATGAGACAGTACTCCTTTCTTCCACCCCTCCAGCGCGTACCTCTTCGATAGCCTTGTGGGCCATAGATACCACTGCGTGGATGGCATCGGTGGTACTCCTGCCTTTTTGGAATCTGAATTGCCAGTTCGAAACTCCTTCCCGTTCGCCAATTTCTGCCTTGAGTCGGTTGCAGATGACGCGCTCGAAGAGCTTCCCGACGACATCCAACATACAGAGTGGTCTGTACGAGGATGGCTCTTTCGCCAGTTTTTCGCCTTTGGGAATCAGCACAAGCCGCTGCCGCTTCCATGTGCTGGGGAAGGTCATCTCATTTAGACATTTATTAAAAAGTTCCACAAAGATGGTAGGTGATGCCTCCGCCACAAGCTTTATCACGCGTGGGGGGATGCCGTCCGGCCCAGGAGTTTTATTGGCCTTGATCGTTTTTGCTATCCGCAGAATTTCCGCTTCATCCGTGTTGACCACTGCAGAGCATGGAGCGACTTGCGACAGCATGGCAGGTGGGTGCATCGGGAACCGCACCTCTTCACCGGTTCGCGTGCATAATATGCATTTGGCCTCTCCAATTTGCACTCTTTACTGGAGTGCCCGTCCCCCCAACAGTTGAAGCATTTCCTCGAGGCATCAACCTTGTTTCTGCATCTTGCTGCAATAACTCCAGGCATTTGTAGCACCTCCTTGGCTCCACCTTGGTCCGGATCCGGCATACTGCCCAACCAATGCGCAGGTTTTCTGCCGCGACACTCCTTGGCAGGACAATGGAGGCGATCTGCGTTCCCCTGTATCCCTTACGAAGCTTGGGGGCTGCTTCAGCAGGCAAGTCCTCGTCCAGCTTCGTAAGCACTGCTTGCCGGACTTCCTTGGCAGTGGTCCACTCCGGTACATCTCTGATTTCAATTCGAACCTTGTCAGTAATGGTGGTTACGATCGCACTTTCGCCGAGAACTTCCTGTACTGCCATACGTAGCTTGGATGTCTCTTCATCTGTAAGTATGTGTGTATATGGCTGTGTATGTCGGAAAAGAGGCTCTCGTAGTCGGGTACACTCGACTACGGATTTCCTACTAGTTAGCCCCTTTTTGCCTTTTTGTAAAAAAGAAGCAAAGCGAAGCTATTGTAAATGTGCAAAATCGATAGGTATGTAACACATAGAAATAATTATCGGAGACCCCATAAAGTATATATATATTCTGAATCAGGACGACAAGACAAGTTGATCTAGCCATTACCGTCTGTCCGCCCGTCCGTCTGTATGAACGCCTGTTTCTCAGAGACTATAAGAGCTAGAGCAACCAAATCCAAAAATTAGATTCACTATTTTCGTACGCTATACGAGTTTGTTTTAGATTTTTTAATTTCCTCTCCTGACCACCGCAATTCAAAAAAAAACACGATTATTAAGCACATTTTTTAACGGATACAATTTCTTTTTGTCACGCATAATAATTAGACCATTCTTGATCAACGTTGTAAATTTCGTTAAGATTCTATGTATGAGTATGTGTGTGTCCAGCCGTATATGTGGGCAAAGGGGCTTTGGTAGTTGGGTACACTCGACTACAGATTTCTTACTTGTTTCTTTTCGAAATCGCAGTTTCTTTCTTCAATAAATAAAGTAAAACAAATCCAAAATTTTGATTCAAAGAACACTTTTCAGAATCCTAGAAATTTCTGCAAATATTATGTAGCTTTTGAGAATATTAATTTAATTAATAATCCAATTAATAGCCTGTAATATTTAATTAATAATTCATTGCCTTTCAATCAATTGTAACTTTATCAGAAGATATGTACATTCCATTATATCCCTCCCCCTCTTCAAACACCCAGACGAAACCAATTTGAAAAACATAACAAACAGGTAAGAAATCTGTAATCAAGTGTACCCGACTACGAGAACCCCTTACCCTACAATCACATATACACGAATACACATACACACACATACACATACATACATAAAAGGCAGCAAAGCAAAGTGCTTTATAGAACTCTGTAACGCAGACGACGCGCAGCCATTCGGATTAGCATACACAATAGTAATGGGAAAACTTGCAAGACACCCCACTCCAAAATGCCGAGATATTCTGGCAAACATAGTCCAAACACTATTTCCCAGACAGGCAGCGAACAATTCAGCATACACATACGACCACAACCAATCGGAGGTTATAGAGCCGATCGCAGTTGCCGATGTGCTAGAAATAGCAGCCAGGTTAAACAAGTAAGAAGTCTGTACTCTAGTGTACCCGACTACGAGAGCCCCTTTGCCAACATACACAGCCATACACTCACAGTTCTGCACGTACTTAAAGTCTTTTAGCCCCCCACTCTATTGCGCGATACTTTATGTTCTGTAACTTCTGTGTTTATTGTTCAATCTTAACGTAGATTAATTATGATATTAATAATATGTATGCCAAAAAGAAATTAAAAATTCCGAAATCTAAAACCAACTCGTTAAACGTACGAATATAAAGAATCCAGATTCCAAATTTGGTTGGTCTAGCTCTTATTTTCCGCGCACCGCTAAACCACCACGGGCTCCATAGCACCACTTTTAATAATGTATATCTTCCGAGTTCTTTGATCAATCTTACATAAATTTACAGCATAGATCAAAACCATTCTAATTATGATGTGTGCCAAAAAGAAATTCAATCGGCTGAAAATTGTGCTTAATAATCGTTTTTTTTTTTAACTGCGGGTGTCAGGGGAGGAAATTCAAAAATCTAAAACAAACTCGTATAGCGTACGAAAATAAGGAATTTATGTTTAAAATTTGTTTGTTCTAGCTCTTATAGTCTCTGAGAAACAGGCGTTCATACGGACGGCGTGACGGACGGATGGACAGACGGACAGACGGACATGGCTAGATCAACTCGTCTTGTCGTCCTGATCTGGAATATCTATACTTTATGGGGTCTCCGACTATTATTTCTATGTGTTACATACTTTTGGATTTTGCACATTTCCATTAGCTCCGCTTTGCTTTTTTTAAGGGGCTAAAAACGATAAAGCCCCCGGACCGGACAACGTACCAAACCGCGCACTCTAACTGATTATTGCCGCACGTCCAGAACTGTTTGTAGACACTTTTAATCGGTGCCTATTAGAATGTGTGGTACCAAACAGATAGAAGGTACATAAACTGGTACTGAAGCAAGGGAATGAGCTCGACAACCCGCTTGGAAAGGCAACCAAGGGCTATCTGACTACCAGTATGGATTCCGAAAGGGCAGAAGCACTTTACAAGCAATCACAGAAGTAACGTCAATGGCAAGCAATACTGCCTGATATGCAAGCTAGATGTGAAAAATGCCTTAAATTCGGTTAACTGGGGCAGAATACTGGAAGCACTGGACGCTCGCGCAGTATCACACTACTTGATGCGAACCATCAGAAGTTACCTGTATAATAAGATATTAACGTTCACATCAAGGAGACGACAGCAGCAACACATCGTCACTGGAGGAGTACCACAAGGCTCAGTACTTAGACTCCTACTATGGAACATTATGCACGATGAACTATTGCGGCTAAGTTTACCAGAAGGGTGCAAGCTGACCGGCTCTGCCGATAATATCGCACTGGTGACTGTGGACAAGATGCTTAACAATGCGTCTTTGAACAGTTGACACCAGAAAACATTGTTTGCAAAATGTTTAAAAGCTAAGGTGACTGGGAAGCACTTGCCAACATGGCGGGAGCAACAATAAAGGACTTGCGCCGCAGAGAAAAAAAGCGCCGATCAGAGGAAGTGTTGGTTACTTGCCAACAAAATACTCCCCATGAGACTTCCTGACAGCAATCCCCCCCTCCCCCACCCTCTCGACACCACCATCTACTTCTTCTCCTACTGTACCTTTTTATTATGTAAATTGTTTTCTCCTTCATATCCTAATTCTAAAATAAAAAAACAAGTAACAAGTCTGTAGTCGAGTGAACCCGACAACGAGAGCCCCTTTGCCTATATAAACACACATACTCATACATACACACAGTTCTGCACGTACTTAGCCATTGCGCGCACCTTTTAGCCGCCCACGTTCTATATCGCGGTACTCAATGTTGTATAACTTCCGTGTTTATTGTTAAACTTTAACGAAATTCACAACGTAGATGAATAATGGCTTACTTAAGATGTGTGCGTAAAAGAAATTTGATCGGTTAAAAATTGTATCTGAAAATCGATTTTTTCAAATTGCGTGGGTCAGGGGAGGAAATTAAAAAATCTAAAACAAACTCGTATAGCGTACGAACATAAAAAAGCTACGTTCCAAATTTCGTTTCTCTAGCTCTTATTTTGCGCGCACTACTATACCCTCCCGGGGCCCATAACGCCACTTTTGATAATGTATAACTTCCGAGATTTTTGATCAATCTTACTCAGACATCGATTAAGAATGGTCTAATTATGATGTGTACCAAAAATAAATTTGATCGGTTGAAAATTGTGCTTAATAATCGATTTTTTCGAATTGCGTGGGTCAGGGGAGGAAATTGAAAAATCATAAACAAACTTGTACAGCATATGAAAATGATAAATCTAGGTTTAAAATTCGGTTGCTCTAGCTCTTATAATGTCTGAGAAACAGGCGTTCATATGGAGGGACGGACGGACAGACGGACGGACAGGGCTAGATCGATTCAGCTAGTCGTCCTGATCAGTAATATATATACTTTATGGGGTGTCCGATGATTATTTTTATGTGTTACATACTTTTGGATTTTGCACAAATCCATTAGCTCCGCTTTGGTTCTTTTTTACAAAAAGTCAAAGGGGCAAAAAATGATCATTGAGCTCCCTCAATGCGCAGTCCACACCATCTGCTTGCTATTTAATGCGATATCCAAACTTGGCTACTTTCCAGACCGTTGGAAAAAATCGATCATAATCATGATACCTAAGCCCGGAAAGGATCACTCGGTTCCCGTATCATATAGACCTATTAGCCTTCTATCGTGCCTATCGAAACTTTTTGAAAAATAACTACTACTACGCACGGCTTTCGAACACCGATAATATTGCTCAGCGATCTTTCTGGACGTAGCTCAAGCCTTGGACAGAGTCTGGCTAGATGGCCTAATGTTCAAAATTGAAACAACGCTCCCAAAGTGCACTCACAACCTTTTGGAGTCGTACCTGTACAACAGAACTTTCTCTGTGCTATGCAACTTGGTGATGTCAGAAGTCCACACCACAAAGGCTGGAGTTCCTAAGGTAGTGAACTTGGTCCTATACTATATTTACTGTACACAGCCGACATTCCTACTAACAGCAAATTGGTATTATCTACATTAGCCGATGACATCGTGATCATCAGTTGCTCTAAATGCCTTTTACGAAATGCCCAGCCGACATTCCTACTAACTGCAAATTTGTATTATCTACATTCGCCGATGACACCGCGATCATCAGTTGTTCCAAAT
>JBAMBS010000591.1:0-64261 GCA_037044455.1 Zygothrica quintamaculata
CTATTAAGAACATGACTTTATAATCGAATGATATTAGCTGCCTTACAGTTAACTTAACTCATAAAAAATTTCACTTCTGAGAAAAGGGATTGAAATTCCTAAGCAATTGAAATAGTAATTGAAACAATCAGAGTTTATAAAAAGGAAATTCAATAGATCTGAAGGTGTATACATAATTATCCCTAAGAGTCGCAATATTAAAGCTTTCAATTGAACCATTTAAAAAAGCTAAATGAAAAAAGGAAAAATTGGCAACTACAATAACAATTTTGAATATGAATTGAATGTTGATTGCTATATTTCAATTTTATAGAAAACCTACGCTTGATATATCACCCTTAATATATAATTTAAAAGTAATTCAAAAAGTCTTATATATCTCGTATATATAGAGAGAATAATATGCAGTTAGTACAAGTAAATAAAGTGCGCTGTCACAGTTGGTTATAGCCAATGATGCCAAGACTAGTCTGCATATAGCCAATGTTATTTGAACTGATTTTTCTTTTTTTTTTTTTAATCAAATTTACGCCAATTGATACCAATGAGTAGCAGCTGCTTCAGCTCATAGATAAATGCAGACGGATAACATTTATTGGCCAAATTGAATTCACTCATCTCTGCCAATTGTTGGCTATAACCAGCTGTGACAGCGCACTTTATTTACTTGTACTAACTGCATATTATTCTCTCTATATATACGAGATATATAAGACTTTTTGAATTACTTTTAAATTATATATTAAGGGTGATATATCAAGCGTAGGTTTTCTATAAAATTGAAATATAGCAATCAACATTCAATTCATATTCAAAATTGTTATTGTAGTTGCCAATTTTTCCTTTTTTCATTTAGCTTTTTTAAATGGATCAATTGAAAGCTTTAATATTGCGACTCTTAGGGATAATTATGTATACACTTTCAGATCTATTGAATTTCCTTTTTATAAACTCTGATTGTTTCAATTACTATTTCAATTGCTTAGGAATTTCAATCTCTTTTCTCAGAAGTGAAATTTTTTATGAGTTAAGTTAACTGTAAGGCAGACTTTTATCATTCGATTATAAAGTCATGTTCTTAATAGAAGTTAGAAGTGCCACTAATAGCAGTCCCAACAGCTTGACGACAATTTTAATAATCTGATTGAATTTGCTAGTAATCAGTGAACTTTAAGTTCAATGCTGTTACGGTCAAGAATTTAACCAACTTCTTGCCACAGTTCAATTCCAATCACAATATCGATTATCAGCTGTGTCAAGTCTATTGAACCGGCCAAGGGGCTGTGCTATTTTACACTTTTCTAACGCCTCCTTTTGTCCTGTTGCCCATTTGCCCAGTTGCCCATTTGCCCATTTGCCAGGCAGCTCCTGCTGCCGACCTACCCAACCATTTGCCTAAGCCCCAAGTTGATGTCTGCCTAACTCACAAAGTAATTGCACGATTCAGAGCTATATTATTATGTGCTAAAGTGTTGCTTGCCCAAAAGTAACAACAACAATAAAATTGGCGGGCAATCAAAACGCTGAGCAGCATTTAGAATATAAATTGCTTAACTTAACTGCCAACGTTATATATGCACATTTGTTTTTAGATACCCTCAATTAAATACTCATACTCTCTTGCTAATAACGCTCTCTGTTGCCATGACAGAGACTCTGACTTTGACAGACTTCCAGCTGGCAATTTGAGCTCATGATTTGAATTTACGATTGTCTCAGCAACTGGCATCGCCTTTAAGGCGCAACAGCTCAAGTGCAAATCTGCTCTGCGTGTGTGTGTGTGTGTCAGTGTGTGTGTGTGTGTGTGAATTGATTGAAGCACACAATTTCGCATGCTGTGCTGTGTGGAGCAATAAAATATCATATGGATTTCCCCAAGCATTACGCAACTGATTAATCGTCTGTTTGGGTCAGCCGGATGGATTAGGATAGCCACTGGGAGAGGATGCTAGCTAGCTATATTATCCTTAAGTCATTGCAAATTTTGATCATAGCCAGTACAGTTGCTGGAATCATGGCCACACATCTCATTAACCAACTTTTTTATGCATACTTTAAGCAGAATACAATTTTAATAATTCAAGGCATAAATTCTGCCCTTCAAACGAGCTCTTTTGACAGCTTTCTTATACCCTATATAAAGTAATGGGCAAAACAGGATATGATGTGCCTATAAGTAAGGAATAATAAGAATCAAATGGATTATTAATTAATTTTGATTAGGATGCAGGAACTATAAAATATAATCGAAGGGTATTTCATATTGTTGCTAACTGATTCCTCCTGTATTAATGTTAATTTTGTGTGTATCCTTCAGTCAAATGGTGGTGCCTCTTGCCGGATTGGATAGCATACTTAACGGTTAATTTATATGCGCCTGCTTATTGAATACATTGCTTCAGGCTTGTCGGTTGGGTTCTTGGATATTCGGTTTGTTGGGAAAAGATCCTTGGAGCAGTGAAATCTTTAATTTTAATTCACCAATGCGCATTTTTAATTGCCTTTTGCCGTAACGTTAGACCTTGCCACTCTTGCGGCATGCCACCCACAACAAGTCACACGAAATCCTCGAGTTTGATGTTTGTCAGAGAACTCAACCAGTTAGTACAGAGTACTGCCAGCAGCTGCCACACCCACTTAACTGGCTGCCTTTGAGTTGTCAAAGCAAATTTCAGCATATTGTAAAGCTTCAGGCTGAGGCTGAGGCTGAGGCTGAGGTTTCGTTTGGTTACAATTTTCTGTAAAGTGGAAAACTTTCACTGAGGTCAGCACAAAACATGACGAGCACACAAAACTGTCTATGCCCCAAGTAATTAACAAATGTGGCACACAAAAAATGTAACACACCAAATGGCAGCTCTCTCATTTTATATGATAAATGGTAGGGGACACTACTCGAATCCCTACCTTACCTAGCCACTACTTAAATTTCGGTCTAATTACAGCTAAAGGTTTGAGCCTGGGGCCACGTGGCGTATAATTAATGTGGGCATCAGAGTGTCAACTCTTGTTTAAGGCCTGATGCTGATGCTGATGTTGATGCTGATGCTTTGTGCTCTCATATGTTCTGGGTGTCATAGCTAATATTACTTAGAGACATTAAAACAATAACAAACTAACTTTCTGCAACTTCTTTTGTGTTACTTCTCTTGCCACAAGCCTTTAGCCAGGCCAATACGAGCAGCACTGGGAACACAAAGCGCAACAAATTTTATAAGATGCCAAAAAGACATTTCTATCAACTTTTTAATCAAATAAAACTCAAGAATATTCCTTCCTCTTTAAGTATTCTATATAGTTTTACTTCTGTGGTGAGTTAAATAACTAAATAAGTACATATATATATATATATATATATATATATATCTTACTGTGCCAATAATTAAGTGTCCCACTGTATATAGGATTATGGTAACTGTACCTTTAACTGTGATGGCCAAGATAAAACATCGTAAAATATAATAATCGATTTATATAATTATACAGTCCATTCGATTTCAGACCGAAACATATATTCGAATATATTTTAATTATTATTGTAGTAGGCCATTGTAACATAATTTTTTAGTCTCCACTTTTATTTCAGATTTTCTTCATTTTCATTCAGAACGCGGTGCCGTAAAGTACAAAATTTTATTTTAACAAATTTATTTTAGGTTTAAAAGTTATTTTTCTCTATTTAATATGGAGACTACACTAAAGAAGCATCGTTTTATTTATTATTAGCATTCTAGAGATTCCCTTATTGGGTTTATCTTCTCTGAAACTGGAAAGCAGAAGTTCAATGAAAGCAAATGAGATTCGTTTTTCTTAACATATAATATTGTAAGTTATTAAAAGCAAAGTGTTTATATTAATATATAAGTATCTAATATATAAATATATCTTTTCAGACCGTCCTATTCTCACAGTGTTTATGACAAATGTAGACTCGCCTAAATGGAGTTGTGCCCAAACCTACACTTGACGCAAATTGATATTATAACATGTATCATACAAATAAACTGAGTGAAACTATAAATTTATTTATTTATTTATCCATCTGGGACTATAAATTGTCATATAGAAATGTGACAGGGCTGGTTAGTTTCCCAAATATGATCGTTATATTATAATGATATACAATAAACCTTAATCATTGTAGATATATTCACTAAAGTAATAAATTTAGTGCTTGAATTTACCCAAACAACATTTTTGACATATTAATTTATATAATAATTCTAGCCAGTGGGTAACTCAATCTGGCAACTATTATAATGTATAATATTATTTTTCTTTTTTCTCAATTTTATTTTATTTTATATTGAATTATGCCAAAGCGGTATAGTTTCTGGGACCAAATTATATTCTTAGATGAAAATTAACTTAATATAAATATTGTTATTGATCAGATGTCAATCTTACTGTATGCTAATACACAATTAAGAGGTAGAGGAATAATATTTAAGGGATTGAATTTTCAAATGATTTATTAATCAGTGTATGAAATTCAGCTTTAAAGTTAAAGATGCTTGCTGTGCCAATAATTAACTGAAGGGTAACTGTACCTGTACCTGTGATAGCCAAGCTAACATATCGAAAAATATAATTATCGATTTATATAATTATACTGTCAATTTTACTCCGATACATATAGTCGAATATATAATAGTAGGCCATTGGAACATAACTTTTTAGTCTCAACTTTTATTTCAGATTTTCTTCATTTTCATTCAGAACGCGGTGCCGTAAAGTACAAAATTTTATTTTAAAAATTTTTTTAGGTTTTAAAGTTATTTTTCTCTATGTAATATGGAGACTACACTAAAGAAGCATCGTTTTATTTATTATTAGCATTCTAGAGATTCCTTTATTGGGTTTATCTTCTCTGAAACTGGAAAACAGAAGTTCAATGGGAGCAAATGAGATTCGTTTTTCTTGACATATAATATTGTAAGTTATTAAAAGCAAAGTGTTTATATTAATATGCAAGTATGTAATATATAAATATATCTTTTCAGACCGTCCTATTCTCACAGTGTTCATGACAAATGTAGACTCGCCTAAATGGAGTTGTGCCCAAACCTACACTTGACGCAAATTGATATTATAACATGTATCATACAAATAAACAGAGTGAAACTATAAATTTATTTATTTATTTCTCCATCTGGGACTATAAATTGTCATATAGAAATGTGGCAGAGTTGGTTAGTTTCCCAAATATGATCGTAATATTATAATATACTGTGAACCTTAATGTAGTTATAAATTTAGTTTTTATATTCACTTTGATTCTGAGCAGCAACTGGCGCTGAAAATTTAAAAATTTTGAAAAATTTTTCAATTACTTTTTTAGCATTAGTTAATAAAGCCAAAAACCGGAATTAAATTTTTGATATATTTTGATATACATTTTAGTAAAAAAATTTAGTTACTGGGTAACTCTCAAGGGGCCAATCTGGTAACTAAAATAATAAATAAAGCTATTTAGCTCCTTTGAAAAAAGTTTAGAGATTGCTATTAGATATCGTATAATATATATATATTTATATATATATAAGTTGATCAGTTTATTTTCAGTATATTTCAATTTCGTTTAGTTTGATGATAAAATGAGAAAGTTGAAGAGCAGCTGCACCCACGACAGCCACATGTGGCATATCGACATGGACAGGTTGCCAGCCGAGTTCTTTGCTTGACCTTTCATACTCACACACATACACGCAAATGTATTCACACACACATATATATGATTCATATATGCTGGTTATGATTTTGTTTATTGATTTCATCTTGATCTCGTACATTTCGTGCTCACTTCTCATGCTCGACTTATGCCACTAAAAGCGGAAGCACTTAAATTCCTGCGGTGCTTCCGTTAAACAACAGCAGCTCAACCCAGTGGCAAGTAAGTTCCACCACGTTTGTTGGAGCACCACATGGCCTTCCAGTCAGCTTAAAGGCAGTCAAAAAAATCTCAGCTTTGAACCGCTTTCTTCTTGTCAAAATCGACGTCAACGGCAATCGAAAGCTTCTATTGACCACACGCAGCGTTTGAATGAAAGTGTAGCAAGCAGAGAAAGGAGAATGGTAAAAGGAGAGAAAAATAAATAAGAGTCAATGAACACGTGCTGCGATAAAGTGTCTAATGCCAATCGCATTTGGTGGCATTTGTTAAACGTTGCCTCAACGCTTGTTGCAGTTCGCTTAAACCAGAAGGTTAGGCAAAAGTTCTATGTGTTTGCGTGTTAGCCAAGTTACCAGTTACCAGTTACCAGTTTACCCTGCTAGCAGCTATGTGTTTTCTGTTGCTTTTATCTACATGCGTGTTTGTATACAAATACCCTGTAAATAAACGTATAAAAGGATGTATTGTTACTCTAATAATCAGTTCAGACTTTTTATTTTCTTATATAATAATTGGCTTACTTTAGTATATATACTTGTAACTCTTTTCAACTAAAAACATGTTTTATGTTTTATTTCTTTGCTTTTCTACATTGTGTTTTCTTTTTGCTTGTTGCTCAACCTTAAAACATTTCTGTATTTTCCATTTTTTCCTCTTTTGTTTTGTGTTTCGGTTGCACATGGAGAAGTTACAGTTAACATGTTTTGCTTACTAACAAGCCATTGCCTTGTACATAGTTTGCCTTCAGCCACAATTCGTACACACACACACACACACACATATAGTACATAAATATATACACACATACATGAATAGATTGCATTGCTGTAACGGAGTTTCCTTAACTTGGCTGATTTGTTTGCTTTTGTGCCTTTTTCGCCAAGTTCCGTTAACTGCCTCGCCGCAGTTGTTACCACTTTGCGTCCTACAGTCAAACAAGTCGGTTAGTAGGATGCTGCCAGGACTGCAGGACACTCCATAACAGTCATTGCCATCGCCAGTTTGCCTCATTTTCATTTAATGTTTTACAGTTGAACTGTTGCTTCTACTGATTTTCTTATTCGGTTTTTCTTCACTCTTCAATATGGAACAGTAATGGGAATTGAATTGAGAGTGGATTTAAAATGGAATTTAAACTCAATATAATTATATTTAAATCAAATTTATATGTTTAATCAGCTGATAAATTTGCACTATTTAATCACTTAATATTAACTCTGTTTAATTCTGATTTGAATCGTTTTGAAAAGCCAACTATACCTGAATATATATAGCATATTATTTTATTTCAATTATTTGCTTTTATTTACACTGTGCTTCGTCCACCTTTGCCGCTATTCGCACAGTTTCTTTTAACTAATTTCCGTTTCCGCTGCGCTCAGCCAGCAATTGCCTTTCTCCCACTACTTCTCTTTACTTTTGCTCCATCTTCATCTTTCGTTGCTTCGTCCTTGTTCACGTCCTCCTCTACTACTTTTCGTTATTGTTTATGGTAGGCAAACAGCGCCTTGTGCCTTTTGAGAGTTGCCTGCCGCCTTTATGAGGCTACAACTCATTAAATATTTGCGCATTCATTCAACTGTTCAGTGGGCGTGGCCTCAGCCAGCCGCAACTGCAATTTATTGTAGTTAATAACAGCCCGGCTTAAATGTTGCGACTGCTTTTGCTACAGGAAGCGTCTGTTTTACCGTCAAAATAACCTATTAAAATAGTTACTCAATTACCTTCAACTATTTTGCGGCCTCAATATTTAATTTTGCAGCTGAAATTGAATAATATATAACGAACTAAAGATATTTTCAGCGCGCGAAATCGGCTAAACTGCGTGTAGAACTGTGTGTATACGTTTATATCTGTGTGTATGTGTCTGTATGGCACCCGACTACAGCTTTCTTACTTGTTTTAAAAGGCAAAGGAAGTAACTAGTTTTATTTGTTATTATATTTGCCAGATTGACCCCTTGAGAGTTAGCCACTGGCTAAAATTATTAAATAAAATAATTATGTTCGAATATGTCAACAATTTTGTTTTAGTAAATTTTTGGTTCAATTAACTTTATATGTTAATAGTTAGATAAAAAAAATTTCGAAGCCTCTTAATGAATATTTGATATAAAAAGCACTAAATTTATAACTACAAACATATATATATAGTATATCATTATAATAATACGCTCATATTTTGTCAAAACTCTAAAAAGCCTTGTCATATTTCTATATGATAATAGTCCCAGACTTCGGATAAAGTATTAGGCTTAATGTAGGAGTAAATAAATAAATTTATAGTTTCACTCTGTTTATTTGTATGATACATGTTATAATATCAATTTGCGTCAAGTGTAGGTTTGGGCACAACTCCATTTAGGCGAGTCTACATTTGTCATGAACACTGTGAGAATAGGACGGTCTGAAAAGATATATTTATATATTACATACTTGTATATTAATATAAACACTTTGCTTTTAATAACATACAATATTATATGTTAAGAAAAACGAATCTCATTTGCTTTCATTGAACTTCTGCTTTCCAATTTCAGAGAAGATAAACCCAATAAGGGAATCTCTAGAATGCTAATAATTAATTAAACGATGCTTCTTTAGTGTAGTCTCCATATTAAATAGAGAAAAATCACTTTTTTTCTTAAAATAAAAAAGTTAACATTAAATTTTGTACTTTACGGCACCGCGTTCTGAATGAAAATGAACAAAATCTGAAATAAAAGTTGAGACTAAAAAGTTATGTTCCAATGGCCTACTATTATATATTCGACTATATGTATCGTAGTAAAATTGACAATATAATTATATAAATCGATAATTATATTTTTCGATATGTTATCATTGCTATCACAGGCACTGGTACAGTTTCCATAATCGTATTTAAACTTTAAAACTGAAAAATTTAGAAATTTAAAATTTGGAAAATCAAATTTTTTTAATAAAATTTAATAAAAACAACAAGTATTTATTTCACTTTTTTCTTTTTTACTCGTGTTAAAAGTTAATGAAAAGTACTCAAAAAAGATAAACTAAAGTTTTAGAACACTTAAAGGAAAATTAATAATAAAGTAAAATTTAAAATTTAATATTTTTTTCGAAGAGTTTGGACTTTTATTTTTGCTGCAGCTTTTGGCATTAAATAATTTGTTTTTTGGTTAAAAGAAAAATAACATTATACAATATCAAAGTTGCCAGATTGACCAATCTGGAGTTACCCACTGGCTATAATTACTAAATGAAATTCCAATTATATCGAAGTGTGCCAAATCTTTTTAAAAGAATTGGATCGTTTGTCAAAACCAGAGGATTCTTAGTGTTAATAAAATATATGAACAGAAAAATATTTTAAATTTCCCAATTTTCTGTAGCTGTTGCTGTACAGGATCAAAATAAATATATATAATAATATAAAAGCCACTAAATCTATAACTTTATATACAAACAAAGGCTTATAGTTTATCATCATTATATTACGATTTAGCCTTAATGGAGAAATAAATAAATTTATATTTTCATTCAGTTTATTAGTATTATACATATAATAACTACTTGTGTCAAGGGTAACGTTTGGTCACAACGTGCTTCATTTAGGCCGCTCTAGCTGGAGCTCGAGCCCAGTGCTCCAGGAAATTCTTCTCCACATTAATAAACTAATAATTATTTTAATAAACATTAATAAAGTGAGAGATTGCAGCACTAAAACCATTTTATTATTTTTACATTATTTTATATTTTGTGGTTTTTTTTTTAGTTAAGTTATTTTTAAAAAATTTTTATGTTGCGAAGTTTGTTGTTTTTATTTTATTTTCTTTTTTTTTCTTTTGTTTATTAAGGAAGCCGAGGTCCTTAGACCTCTTTGTGTCTATTATTATTTTATTAATTCTTTTTATAGAATTTTTTTTTATTGAATTTTTTTTTTTTGTAATAAAATTGCAAGTTAATGCGACATACAGAAGTTATAACATCTAAACTTGCTTTCATTACAGAATATAAAATAGAATTAAAAAAAAATAGTGTAAAGTAATTTCTCTAATTCACCGAGAAACATACAATACTCCAAAACTAATTGAAGGTAAACCAAAGTAACCTTGACGTTGAACGGGATAACAACTATGATTTCTACTTCAATTGGGTATAACCAATTGGGAATTACAAGCGATTTCATTGCCACTTTTAAATGATCAACTTATCTTTTTTTTAAATTTCACATTTGTTGTGTGTCGAATTGCACTGAAAATACGTTTCCCCTGTCGTCAAGCACTTTGAAGGAATGGGTAGAAATTTCTTCTGAAATTGTCGACAGCAATTTCAATTGAAATTTGTCATAATTAATAATTAATTATAGTGCATAATCCTTGACTATAAATCGTTATTTGAATTATTTACTAAGAATATGATTATTTATAAATAGTTATACTAAGTCTCCTTACTCTCTACTCCAAATAATATAAATCTCTCTTCACACGTTTTACTATCTTTCCTTTTTAAGGACATTTTTCATTCTGATTTTTATGCTGCTGCACGTTTTTTATAACTTAAAATGAATTCTTGCTTTTTGTCAGGCACACACTCTGATAACCTTACACACACACATACAAATACTTATAAACACTTATAAACTTTTCCATTGTGGAAAAAAAATAAGAAATAAAAAGTTTTCCTGTAAAAAGCCTCGCTGTGACTGCGGCTGTGGCTGCTGCTGGCGTTTTCGTCTTCTATTGAACAATATTCGGTTAGAATGGAGAGCAAGTGAATCGAAAAAGTTCTCATATATATAAATATAGTATATATATAGCATTTATCATATACATACATTTTTTGCCTGCACATGATTCACTCACTCTAGAGCTAAACTTGGTCGCCTGACCAAGAGGATGGTGGAATTGCTCGTCTTGTTTTCGTTTGACATTTGCAACCAATTTCACATTTTTCTTTTGATATTTTCAGTTTTCACTTTTGCAATCAGTTTCTTGATCTAGTTTCCAATTGCCTTTTAAGCGTTTATGCAATTGATGAATATATCATATTTAACACTTGATTTGTAGTATTATTAACCCGCCACATTAATCGTCAGTCTATCAGAATATCGACAGATATGGCATGTGCTCTGCTGCTCCACGGTCTCGAATCTCAGATCGCGGTGCAGAATTGAATTGCGTACAAACCAGGGGCAGTCTGTAATGTTATATTTGCGATGGGACTTTGCAGCAACCCCCCAAACTAGGATCAAATAGTCGCAATGACTGTAGCCCGCATCTCCTGTTTACCATTCTAAGCAATTGCTTTATGCTGCAGCGGCAACTGTAAATCGCAAGGTTGAGCCTCTCATACAGCGTCAGGCCGATATCCCATGTTGTTGGCCTGAGGCAGTACTGTATTATTGAGCCAGATTTGTTCGGTTGTTTTATATATTAAACAGTATATATTCAAAGAATCAAACATATGGCATTAACAGTTAAATTTATGTTTGGATTTTAATAGAAATAAAGATAAAGTTCACTCGTAATTACATTTGCTGTAGATTTCCTAATTTTATTGTGAGCTATTTTATGAGAATATTACTTTGCAATCACTCTCATAGTTCAACACATTACAAGCAACTGCAACTGTAATAAAATTATATGCACATCCCTTAATATTCCTTCCTATATCCAACTCCAGGCCGAAATCAATGCGAAAAACATAAAAAATTTATCAAAATAAAAAATATGTAAAAATCATTCAATAACAAAAAACAAACCCAGCCTGAAGGCATTTGTTGCTCGACAATTATTGTACTATACATTTACTTTATAATACATTAAAATAAATAGAAACAAGTAAAAAGTCTGTAGTCGAGTGTACCCGACTACGAGAGTCCCTTTGCCTACATATACAGCCATACACACACATACTCATACATACACACAGTTCTGCACGTACTTAGCCATTGCGCGCACCTTTTAGCCCCCCACGCTCTATAGCGCGGTACTTAATGTTGTGTAACTTCCGTGTTTATTGTTCAATTCTAACGAAATTCACAACGTAGATAAAGAATGGTCCACTTAATATGTGGATATTGATCGGTTAAAAATTGTACCTTATAATCGATTTTTAAGACAAACTCGTATAGCGTACAAACATAACAAATCTACATTCCAAATTTCGTTGCTCTGGCTCTGATTTTGCGTGCACTACTATACCCCCCCGGGGCCGTTAACGCCACTTTTGATGATCGATAACTTACGAGATTTTCGATCAATCTTACCTTAATTCATAATATCGATCAAGAATGGTCTAATTATGATGTGTACCAAAAATAAATTTGATCGGTTGAAAATTGTGCTAAATAATCGTTTTTTTCGATTTGCGGGGGTCAGGGGAGGAAATTCAAAAATCAAAAACAAACTCGTATAACCTACGAACATAAGGAATCTAGATTTCAAGTTTGGTTGCTCTAGCTCTTATAGTCTCTGAGAAACAGGCGTTCATACAGACGGACAGACAGACAGACGGACAGGGCTAGATGAACTCGTCTTGTCGTCCTGAGTCAGAATATATATACTTTATGGGGTCTCCGATGATTATTTCTATGTGTTACATAGTTTTGGATTTTGCACATTTCCAATAGCTCCGCTTTGCTTCTTTTTTTCAAAAAGGCAAAGGGGCTAAAAATAATAATCATACTAATAATATGTACAGAATCAATTTAAACGATTCAATTTTGTCTGTCAATTACATTGGATTGTTCAGAAATGATAATACGAAATTTATAAGAAATGAAAATGCCTTTCGATAGCTCTAAAGTGTCCTTGAAAACAGCATGGAAATGCTGAAAATGAATGTTATCATTGATTTCAATGTCTTTCAGTTGAATATTTATCCTTGTTCACTTAATTCTTGTATTTGCACATTGCGTATACGCCGCGTTGTACAGCACGAATGTTTACTCACTTATCCCATCATTTATCTGTTTATTCGTATGTCTAGTTGCTTTATGTACCTTTCTTGCCTTCCCTTTTTTATCTGTTTTGCTTTTGAGCGACATTTCCTTTTACAATTAAGGGCGCAAACGAAGCGATTTAACGGTTTGCCAGCGCTAATGATGACAGGATACCAGCAGAATGGCAACATCCAATCCGATTATCTATACATATTTTGTCCACATTTTAATCTGCGCCTCTCTCTTTGTTGTTTGCATTGCACTTGACCTTTTTCTGCCTTTTTCTGACTTTTTCAGACTTTTTACTTTCACCTTTTCACTTTTATAGTATATGCTTACCTTTGATTATGACTCTACATTATTTACACGCCGCATTAACAACATGAAAAAAACATCAACATGCACATCAACTACAACATCAACAGCACCAAATAACTGTAATAAATATAATGCAGCTTTGTCAGAATGAGTTTGCGAATGTATATGTATATCTATATTCCTTAAATGTTATCGCCTCTCACTCAGTCTCACTTACTCTCACTGAATTTCATATACGACATGAATTTTTAATCAAAGTGACGAAACGTTGTGCACACATTATTGCCAGGATATTCGGAAGCTTTGCTACAGGTACAGGAGGACAATGAAGGATGAACGGAGTTGGTGGACAAATAGGGGTTGTTCCTGCCAGTTGGGTTATTGAAAAGCGTATGACGACTGCCACTTTCTATGGGTGTGAAAGTCAGCTTATGTATACATACTATATATATATATACGACGGCTATATAATTCTTAAAGCAAAAGAATTTTTGAAAACCTTTGATTGATTACCCTCAAAATCAGTGGCAGCAGATAGTCTTCTAAAGAAAAGTATTTTTTTAAATCAATGTTATTAAAAGAAAATGTTATAAATATGATTTACTTTAAACCTTTGACCTCTGCAGTTAGAATTTCAGATATATACAAACAAATTAAACAATTTCAACTTTAAACAGAATTTGTGATAAAACAATTAATTGTTGCTGAATTTCTTAAGAAAGTTTTCCTTTTTTTGTAAAATCCCGTTAGATTTGTGGCAACCCTCTTATGGAACAGAAGTACTGTTCTATTAATGTAGTTGTAAATCTTTGTCTGACAGTGTTTGTATCCCGTTCTCATTTGTATTCAACGAACGCAACACTGAATGCTTCCATTCTTATAACTGGCACAGCTCCTCATCTATTCCAGAGCGGATTCTATTTGCCAGCTGGTTCTCCCTTGGGTACGACTGCCTTTTGCGAAATTTAAAGAGGGAAGAAAAAAGGGAAAAATATATAGAAGAGAAATGAGCAGAAATTGTCTTGCTAGACGGCATTTTGTCAATGCCAAATTGGCATCTTGGCTTAAATGATGTGCTAAGGGACACTTGGGTAATATAGAATTGGGACTCAACTGCACTGCGGGGAGTCAGTCAGTAGACTTAATTAAGGAGAAAAAGATGAGGACCACAAGGACCACTTAGTCTTTGCAGTAATGCAAATATAAATTACAATTCGAATTACGCTTTATTCATGAATAATTCACACAATTTCTTTTTAACCTCATGTTACTTACTCACAACATCAACACTTGCCACATATAACCAACATCAAATTTGGGTGTATTGGTTGCAGGAGAAATTTATGTGCATTTTCATTAAATGCTGTTCATTCTATCAATTTATTATTAAATTATATTTAACTGATCGTTAAAACGTACACCCAAGGACACTCATATTACATACAGCTACAGCTATGACGACCATTCGATTACCTTCCCAGCGCTCGCTCGACTCTTTGTACGGAAGGTCACTGACTAGCAGCAAGCGGAAACTGTTTTTTTTTCTTTTTTTGGGTGCGACTATACACTGAAATAGCCCATTTATGCGCCTGATTAAACTCACACACACATGTTGCACACATTGAAAATAAGTGAAGAATAAACCTTGTTCTATTCGACATGTTAATACCTTCTCCTAAAGCAACATTCAATTGCTTTTTATTTGTATTTTATAGGAGTATACATAGATATTCGAATTAAACCAAGTTAACATTAAATGGGAAATGGGGGCATCTTTTCTCTTAACAGTTTGCTTTTTTTTAAATGTTGCCACATACACATATTGTTATTTGATGAACATAATATACCCTTAAAAGCTGTCAGGGCACACCAGAAACGATGGAAAACACACGTATACGCCCCGGGTGCTGTGCTGGAAATCAAATGAAATAAAAGTGAACTAAATAGCGCAGGACATTGCTTTGATGCAAGCGTCGCACATTTTGTCGTTATACATATATATATATATATATATATATGTATATATTTATATATACTAACACACGCAATCAGACACACACACATACAAAGTGCGCTTTTAAAATGCGCTGAAGCGTAACGAGCGCAACGACCGAGAGCAAGTTAGTAGAGAGAAACTTGGCTACTTTGTCTATTCCATTGACGCTTTTATGCACGGAAATTCAGCTCTACTTTTGCCCCATTGTTACTGTTGTTGTTACTGTTCTTGTGTACTGTGTGTTGTGTGTTGAATTTGTTTTTATTTTTTATTGCAGTTTATAACTTTATGACTGAGCGTGTCATAAATCCGTTTATGGGCTCCAATAAATTCCTGCTATAGTTCGGCCAACCACTGCCACCTCTTTATACAGCCTTGCTTCTAATTAAACACAAGACTGGTCACACTGGCTTACTTGATATCATTGACTAATAAAATACTAAGTTTCCGCACCTCTCAGTTAAAGATAACAATTAAAATTTCCACCGAGTTAACTGAGCCAAAAAGCGCCACAAAATCGACCGAAAATTTTGAGCTTTACCAAAAGTTTTTAATATGTAAAAATGTCGTGTCCTAACAGAGAGTAAACTGTAACAATTCTTTTTACTACGATTATATGTATGCATGTATGAGTGTGTGTGTGTGCTTGGAAGGTACAGTTAAGGGACTAGCATTGGTACCGAAACTACTTGTAGCTTACATAAATTAAAGTCAACATATTTATTTCATGTGGAACTTTGCATTGGGACTGGGAATCATCGTGTGCACGTAGGAAGCTCCGATGAACGACCCACTACAGGTATATTAATCTATTTATAGAAATGGTAACTGTGAAAAAGAATACCTTTAATAAGCTACATTTTAATTCTTCATACAACAATCGATTCAGTTACGTATGGATCTATCAACAGCTTTTAAACCAACTTTGAATAGAAAATTCATCGCTTACAGTTAATTAACTCACAAACAATTTAAATATTAAAACAATCTTTTATTAGAATAAATAGTTTTAGTTATATTTGAAGCTAAACTATATACATTATATATGTTGTCCTAAATAAAATAATTATAAACTTAATTAATATTAAACCAAAATCCCTAAATAGGAATCGTAATTGATAGTAATACAGAAAATATTTATATATATTTTTTAGATACACTGGACACAAGATCCAAATGATTCAGCCATAAATAAATATTTTTAGCATTGCTTTAAACAATAAAATAATAATTATAAAATAAATAATTGTTCTACGTTTTAAGTTTTTTTAAAATTTATTTATAAATTCTCTTCTTTGTTTTTCAATTTTGAATAAATCCATTAGCACCCTTTTACCTTTTTCCAAAGGCAAAGAGTGCTAAATATTATATATAGTGCCAATCTTAGGTACACTTCGATATTTTAAAATAAATAGTATTTTATATTTTGTTTGCTAAATAAAATTTATTTTGCCCAATTTTCAACAGTTTATTTTATGAATCTTGTGTCTATATTTTTTTGTGTATGTGTCCGTATGTAGGCAAAGGGTTTCCCGTAGTCATGTAAGCCCGACTACAGCTTTCTTACTTGTTTCAAAAAGCAAAGAGGCTTAAAACCTATATTTATTATTACAGTTGCTATCTAAAAAAATACTTATATTCAATTAAAAAATGAATAGCGAAATTCAAACTTTTTTTTAATTTCAGTGCAAGTTGATGTAAAGCATCTAATTAAATATTAAATATATAAGGAACTAAATTTATAACTTTACTGAATACAAACATTAAGGTTTATAATTATAATATTACGATCATATTTGGAAAACTATAACCAGCCCTTCCACATTTCTATATGACAATAGTTCCAGACTTGGGATAAAGTATTAGGCTTAATGTAGGAGTAAATAAATAAATTTATAGTTTCACTCTGTTTATTTGTATGATACATGTTATAATATCAATTTGCGTCAAGTGTAGGTTTGGGCACAACTCCATTTAGGCGAGTCTACATTTGTGATGAACACTGTGAGAATAGGACGGTCTGAAAAGATATATT
This sequence comes from Zygothrica quintamaculata, assembly GCA_037044455.1. NCBI lineage: Eukaryota > Metazoa > Arthropoda > Insecta > Diptera > Drosophilidae > Zygothrica > Zygothrica quintamaculata. Next base: position 17,167 of record JBAMBS010000591.1, read on the forward strand.
TATATATTACATACTTGCATATTAATATAAACACTTTGCTTTTAATAACTTACAATATTATATGTTAAGAAAAACGAATCTCATTTGCTTTCATTGAACTTCTGCTTTTCAGTTTCAGAGAAGATAAACCCAATAAGGGAATCTCTAGAATGCTAATAATAAATAAAACGATGCTTCTTTAGTGTAGTCTCCATATTAAATAGAGAAAAATCACTTTTTTACTTAAAATAAAAAAGTTAACATTAAATTTTGTACTTTACGGCACCGCGTTCTGAATGAAAGTGAAGAAAATCTGAAATAAAAGTTGAGACTAAAAAGTTATGTTTCAATGGCCTACTATAATATATTCGACTATATGTATCGGAGTAAAATTGACAGTATAATTAAATAAATCGATAATTATATTTTTCGATATGTTAGCTTGGCCATCACAGGTACAGGTACAGTTACCCTTCAGTTAATTATTGACACAGCATTTGAGAATTTAATCCCTTAAATATTACCCCTCTACCTCTTAATTGTGTATTAGCATACAGTAAGATTGACATCTGATCAATAACAATATTTATATTAAGTAAATTTTCATCTAAGAATATAATTTGGTCCCAGAAACTATACCGCTTTGGCATAATTCAATATAAAATAAAATAAAATTGAGAAAAGAGAAAAATAATATTATACATTATCATAGTTGCCAGATTGAGTTCCCCTCTGGCTAAATTTATTTAATAAATTACCTATATTCAAATATGTCAAAAATTTTGTTTGGGTAAATTTAGGACACTTTGACGTTTTATGAACATATAAAATATTAGACAAAAGTAAAAAAAATTCGAATCAAGTCTCTGCACAGTGCCACAATATTTAATATACACTAAATTTATAACTTAACTGAATATATCTACAAATATTAAGGTTTATATTAATATTGTAATATTTCGATCATATGTTGTCCAAACTATTACCAGCCTTGCCACATTTCTATACGATAAATGTAGAACTAAATAAATAAATAAATTTTCACTCAGTTTATTAATATGATACATGTTATAATATCAATTTGCGTCAAGTGTAGGTTTGGGCACAACTCCATTTAGGCGAGTCTACATTTGTCATGAACACTGTGAGAATAGGACGGTCTGAAAAGATATATTTATATATTACATACTTGCATATTAATATAAACACTTTGCTTTTAATAACTTACAATATTATATGTCAAGAAAAACGAATCTCATTTGCTTTCATTGAACTTCTGCTTTCCAGTTTCAGAGAAGATAAGCCCAATAAGGGAATCTCTAGAATGCTAATAATAAATAAATCGATGCTTCTTTAGTGTAGTCTCCATATTAAATAGAGAGAAATCACTTTTTTACTTAAAATAAAAAAGTTAACATTAAATTTTGTACTTTACGGCACCGCGTTCTGAATGAAAATGAAGAAAATCTGAAATAAAAGTTGAGACTAAAAAATTATGTTCCAATGGCCTACTATAATATATTCGACTATATGTATCGGACAGTATAATTATATAAATCGATAATTATATTTTTCGATATGTTAGCTTGGCTATCACAGGTACAGTTATCTTTCAGATAATTATTGGCATAGTAAGCATTTAAAACTGAATTCCATGCACTTAAAAATTGAAAATTGGAAAATTCAATCCCTTAAACACTACCCCTCCACCTTTTAATTCTGTATTAGCATACAGTAAGGTTGACATCTGATTGGTAAATATTGGGTTTATTTTCATCTGTGAATATAATATATATTTATAATAATATAATATATTTTGTCCCAGAAATTATTACTTTTGTTTAAGAACGCTTCGGCATAATTTAATGTAAAATGAACTAAATTAATAAAATAGAAAAATAACATTATACATTTCCATAGTTGCCAGACTGACCAAATTGGGGTTACCAGCTGGATAAGATTATAAAATGAAAATTCTAATTACAGCAAATTGTGCCAAAACTTTTGTTGCGATAAATTTAAGACTTTTTATGTTTTTATTTTTAATTTAAAATAAATTGGATAAAGTATATAGAAAACAAATAGAACAATCGTAATGATAATAATCGATATAAATAGGAAATAATTCAGTTTTACCAATTTTATAATTTTAAGTTGATGGAATTCAGTTTTAAAAAGCAAAATGCTTGCAATGTGCTAAAGAACAATATTGAATCATACCATAATAGAGCCTATTTATTTTTTGCGATACTTTCTAAATTTTCTCTTTTAAATATTCTACTTGGAAATTTGTGTCATATTTTTTTTTTTGCTTATATTTTATATCAAAATTATTGGAAAAAGCTTAAACTATTGTAAAGTTGTGACTCCGCCCCTTTTAACTTGGCACAAATATCCATGGACATTTCCATATAAATTTCAATTGCCTGTACATCACAGGGTTCAGCACATCAAAAACTTAATCAAATAATACAAATACAAATACAGATACAACTAAAAATACAAATACAAATACAAATAGAAGCGTCAGGTAACAAACAGTCCAGAAACACATAAAAATAAATAAAAGTAAATATGCTTCATGTAATTCAACTGAAATCTGCAATCCTCTTCATATTTGCATAAATTTTTCCAGCATGCGTCCACGTGTCACAGCTCCTTGGCCACAGATTCAACAGTTTCAACAGTTCCAACAGTTTCAACAGTTCCAACAGTCGCTACCTTTATATCGATACATCTCTGTCACTCACAGTAGTCCAATAAAAACAAGTAAGAAGTCTGTAGTCGAGTGTACCCGACTACGAGAGCCCCTTTGCCTACAAATACAGCCATACACACACATACTTATACATACACACAGTTCTGCACGTACTTAGCCATTGCGCGCGCCTTTTAGCCCCCCACGCTCTATAGCGCGGTACTTGTTGTTGTATAACTTCCGTGTTTTTCGTTGAATTTTAACGAAACTCACAACGTAGATGAAGAATGGTCTATTTAATATGTGTTCGGAAAAGAAATCTTAACGGTTAAAAATTGTATCTGAAAATCGTTTTTTTCGATTTGCGGGGGTCAGGGGAGGAAATTCAAAAATCAAAAACAAACTTGTATAGCGTACAAACATAAAAAATCTACGTTCCAAATTTCGTTGCTCTAGCTCTTATTTTGCGCGCACTACTACTACCCCCCGGGGCCCATAACGCCACTTTTGATGATCTATAACTTCCGAGATTTTTGATCAATCTTTCCCAGACTTACAACATCGATCAAGAATGGTCTAATTATGATGTGTGCCAAAAATAAATTTGATCGGTTGAAAATTATGCTTAATAATCGATTTTTTCGATTTGCGGGAATCAGGGGAGGAAATTCAAAAATCAAAAACAAACTCGTATAACCTACGAACATAACGAATCTAGATTTCAAGTTTGGTTGCTCTAGCTCTTATAGTCTCTGAGAAACAGGCGTTCATACAGACGGCCAGACGGACAGACGGACAGACAGACAGACGGACAGGGCTAGATGAACTCGTCTTGTCGTCCTGATTCAGAATATATATACTTAATGGGGTCTCCGATGATTATTTCTATGTGTTACATACTTTTGGATTTTGCACATTTCCAATAGCTCCGCTTTGCTCTTTTTTTACAAAAAGGCAAAGGGGCTGAAATATAAAAAGTTGCAGTCATAAAAATAAATTTAAAATATCGCTGGCATTTACATTTCCAGGAATAGTTTATAGGTCCAAAAGAAGCTGCAATTTTATGGATTTTCCAGTACAGAAATCTTTAAGAAAATCTATGGAGGACACAAGTCGTACAAGATATCTTTAATATAGAGTTCACTCTGTATATAGAATAAGTTTCCATATAGAACCCACTCATTTTGTTCATCTTCCGTTCTGGTTCTTTCGAAGTAAACGTTGCGATTTAAGAATCATCCTTGGATAGCCACTAGTTCAGAGTCCTGGATGGAAAACTTAAAACATTGCACTCACGAAATTGCCGAGTAAAAAATGGGTGCATTGTGTATTGGTGCTCAGCTAAGCGGCAGCTAAATGGCAGCAATAAAAATCAACAACAACAACAGCAGCAACAACAACAACAAGAACAGAACAGTTAAAAAGATATAAACAAACAAGCCGAGGACGACAACAGTTTGTTTGTTAAAGTGTTGAAAACGCGCAACGGTTGCCCAACGATGCTTAAACAAATATAGAGGCAAATACAGACACAGAGTTATACACATATACATTCATACATACATATATATATATATATATATATATATTTGCATAATACATGAGCAACAGTCGTGTGGTAGGCGTGGCAGTTCAAATATTTAGGTAGCATTTAGATACCCATCACAGCAACAACAGCAACAACCACAAAAATAGTAACAAGAAACAAAAAAACCAGAGGCAGCAACAAAGAGGAAGCCAATGAAATTAACTGAAAAGGATCACATTGACTGTCACAAGGACACACATTGAACTGAGCCTGACTAATTCAAGGCAATATTTTGTGGCTTTTGTGGGCCTGGAAGGAAACGCTTGTCACTGCTCGCCCATCAGCAGCTCATAAGGGCAACATTAAAGCGGATACCGTTATGGGGATAGCTGACACAAAAGGCAAACAGTCTGTGGCTGGCAGGCAGCTAGCAGCTAGCAGCTAGCAGCTATCAGCTGGTAGCTGGCAGCTGGCAGTTGGCACCTACCCAATACCCAGTACCCAGTACCCATATCTCATCTAATACGAACGAAGAACGAGTGCTCAAGCGGAAACGGAAGTGACAGTGTATGAAAAGATGGACGTCAAAGCCCACAGGAGCAATAGTAACAGGCAGCTAGACGGCTGGGGCGTGAACTGGCAATGCGAAAGGACATGAATAAGCAGCGCTTGCAGTTGCCTAGATCGTAACAATTTTTATCGTTATCAACTCTGACAACGTCCTGACAAAAGCCAATGCATAAATATCTAAATAATCGTACCTTTTCTGCGTATGTGTGCATACGTGTCTGTGTATGTGTGTGCGTGTGCGTGTGCGTATTATGGTACTTAAGTTAACCAGAGGAATTCATTTAAATATGTTACAAGACATTGGAATTTGTGTTAGAAATTTCTGCTCCTGCTGCTACTTGGCATAGCGGTAAAACTATAGAGAGATTTGATACACTCAACGAAAAACTTATACATTTAAATTTGTATTCAATCTGTTGTTGTTTAGGCTTAAAGTTACTAGCTAACAAATAGCAGGTGAGTTGCACTGAACTAAGGCCCTAATTGTAGTTTATGTCTTAGTTCATGCGAGCTGTGAATCTTTGAGGCTGATTTATGTGCGGTATACCAGGGCATCCCGACTCGATATCAATCTATTTGCGCATTTATCTTCTAGCAGGTCAAGGCTTCATTAGTTACATTGCAAATGGGATGGACCTTCAGTACAGTGAAGATTCCCGCATTGGCCCTGCTACTCCAGCATTACCGAACAGCTTGGGCTACCACCAATCCACTTTACGTACATTTGCAGTCCTTGCTCCTTTGCCGTCCCCGTTCCCGTTGCCGTTGCCGTTTCTCCTGCTCAGCTATTATTTATATTGTGTTAAGCACTTTAGTCAATCCTAATACATGGTATTGTTCCAGGTTCCGCGTTTGGTCTTGCTACTGCTTCTCTTTCTGCTTCTGCTTTAAGGTAAAGCCAAAGACAGCTACTTAGCCACAGCGGCAGACAAGTCAGCGCTAGCTTGGGGCAGCTAGTCACATGTTGCGGCTTAGTTGGTTGCCTTTTTACCCAACGTTTGCAACAGGAAACTACACCAAGGACATCGTGCAGCTAAAAGGACATTGAAACGCAACATTTTCCAACAAGCCACGAAAAGTGCACGTTAAGCTGCAAATTGCCACTAATAGAGTGCAAACAGCTTTAAAGCCGGGCGTCGAAGCAGAAAACGAAGTATGAAGAATATTCACATCGAATATTAAATACTCTAAACCGAAACTAAAATGATTAATTTTCAAATGAATTGTACTAATAATTAACAAATTTTCATTGCATTTTTCAATTCTGAATCAATAATTACGATTCATTCTTATAGTAATTAATAACAGGAAAATACATTACAAATTGGCTTATTGCACAGATAAACTCTTTGGAAGGGTGTCTAACTTAGCGACTGTCAAATAAAAGCCCTGAAATGGGCTATTCCTTGACCATTTCCCACCTTGCCATTTGGTGAAATATTAAATGCCTCAGCTGGCTTCCAAGCCAGGACTCTTGCAGCTTATACTCCGTTTTCAATTTTTGTTTTTCTTTTTTTTTGGTTTTCCTTACAGAGGAAAGAATGTGGGCTTATGAGTATACATTGACCAAGGAATTTGTATTAAAATGTCTGTAAACGAGGAGGCAACAAATATTTGGTGTGCCGAAAACTATTTGGAGGTTCATCCCTTGGTTCGACCCTTGGACAGAGGTACACATAAAATACACAGCTGCCACAGTTTACACTAGAGCCCACAATAAAGCGAAAGCCATTTGCCTCTATGGCCATGGGTATTTTGATGTGTGTACACATATGTGTGCGGGTGTGTGCGAGTGTGTAAAGGAAAGAATTTTCGAAGAATTTTACAGCTCAGCGCGTAGCTAGCAGCACTGTGAGCAGCAGGACTAATAGGACTGCCAGGAATCGTACGATATTTCATGTGCCCAAAATGTCAACGAAAGTGCGAAATAAATTTAATTTGGGAGCAAGCGCTGGCTAATTGTCCTAATGAACAAGTACCTGGAGCACAGGAGTAGCAACATGTTAAAGCATCACCTGGTTTGAAGCATTCGGAAATTATGACATCTTCTGACATGAACTGTTGAGTTTCACTTAGTTACACACAGTTCATCATTGGGAGCAACAGTCAGCATGAAACAGTTTCTTATAGAGAACAAGTCATATGGCATATGCATAACATTTCCGCATTCCCCAGGTACATCTTAAAGATTCAAGGCTCGTGGCTTGTGGCTCGTGGCTCGTAGGTCGTGGTGGGTTTCTGACCTGTAGCTGTGGCATTTCCCCTAAGAATTTAATATGTTGATTTCCCCTTTGAAGGTTAAAGTTCAGTTTATGTTTAAGGAGAGTTGAAACAACTTTCACCAATACCAGGGTGAGCACATAATAATATGTGGCAACTGTAGCTCAGCTCGCACACTCTATATACTGACTGTCGGTCCTTTGGGAGTACGGGTTTGTTGTCATTTACTATCTGGGATATAAAATGTTAACCATTAGCAGTACTTTATATAAAGAGAGCAATATCTAGGGAAAAGCTTTCAGTGGTTCTCTTAGCTGTTAGGTTTTTAATACTGTTATATTGTGAAGCCTATCAAAGCTTTCACTGTAAAAGCACAGAACTGGTTTGTAAGCACACTCAGCTTGCAAAGCTTTATTCGATAAAATCTAAAATGCTTTAAGGTTGCAAATCTAGTCATGAGCTTATATTATGGTTATGAACTCCGGATTCATATATGAGAAGCCAATAAAATCATTTTGATCCAGATTCATCATAAAGAGCTTGTCGGTAGGAGTCAGATCTGTTTTATCCTTTGTGAAAGCTTCATCAAAGTTGCTTATGTCCTTGCGATGTTTCTAAACAAACCAACAAGGCATTAGCTCCTAAAAGTATACTATAGCTTTGCATACAACTTACAACACTGGGTACAATAGGAGGCTCCATTTCTCCGGCCTCAGCCTTATCCCAGTCAATATGACGATAAAACGGATGTGTTGTAATCTCCTGCCTGGCATATCGTCCAGCACCCAAGCGGTTATTCGGCTTCTTGGCCAGAAACTGTGAATGCAGTAGAATTCAGTAAGAAACTAAGAAAATTTCAACTTCTTTACGAACACTTGTTATTATGTCCATTGCCTCCTGGGAGAAATGTTTGGGAAAAACAGCTTTCTTTTCTTTTATATTTCGGAAAACAGTACTCTCATCATCTCCCTCAAATGGTGCTTGACCAGCCATTAGCTCGTAAAGGAGTACACCATAGGACCACCAATCAGCTGAAGTGGAGTAAGGATCAAAGCTGACAATCTAAGATACAGGCAAGAAATAACTATTGCTGGAAAATTTTCGGATGAAGGAACTCACCTCTGGTGCCATGTAGCTGGGCGTTCCACAGAAGGTGCGGGTGGTATTCTTATCGGTGACACCCTCTTTGCTTAGACCAAAGTCCACAATCTTAACATGACCCTCACCATCTAGTAGCACATTGTCCAGCTTTAGGTCACGATAAATAATATCGTGATCATGTAGAAAGAACAAGGCAATTGCAATCTCTACAGCATAAAAACTAAACAGATGATTTTTTATCTAGATGAAGGCATTTAAAGATGAACATCTATTCACTTACATAGCCACAGATTCCTTGAAACGTCCATACTGCTGCATGTGGTACATAAGATCGCCTCCCTTGCAGTATTCCATCACAAAGAACAAGCGATCCATAGTCTGGAAGCAAGAGTGCATGGCCACTAGAAAGGGAGGTCGTCCGGATAATGCTAGGATGCGCTTCTCATTCATGGGCAGCTCCATGTCATCTGTCTGTATGATGACATCCTTGCGCAACACTTTAACCGCATACAGCTCATCCGTGCCTCGACGTTCGGCCAGTAAAACCTTGCCAAAGGAACCCTTTCCTATGACCTTGACAAAGTTAAAGTCAGCTGCACGTATCATATCCCGTTTGCTCATGTTATGCGGCATATCTTTGTTGTCCATGCGACGCTTTTCATTGGGCCGACGGTCATGCTGAAGTAAGTTACTCACACTTAATATTTTAAAGGATTAGCTGGGGTCTTAGAACATACTTGCACTTCATCACGTAGACGGGCCATGTCGTTAACTACATCTACACAAGGTATGTTATAGTGCTCGCCTTCCACTTGGGATAGAAATTTATACCAGCCATCGATGGGTTCCTTTTGCAGCTCTTCGAGGCTGAATGAGAAAGAGCCCATGAAGTCATTACGGGAAGTACGATCCCAGTCCCATACCTCAATCAGCAGTCGCTTGTCTCTATCCTGTGGTTGTAGCTCACTGCAGATAGGATATTCATCCAATTATTAGGATATTCAAGGATATTCCTTCAAAGGTTCACCTACAAAGTCAAGGTCTCATTGAAAACTGGATTAAGATTCTTCTGTATAGTCTTGGTCTTCTTCTTGGTACGACCAGAACGATCGGGATGCATTTGCACTGCCACATAGGGATCACTGAACCCATTGGTGTCCATGGGTATGAGGTTGGCTGCCTCCTTAACTGTAAACAACAATTAATTTAAACGAATTGTGATTTAACCCGGACTTTAGCCTGCTGTATACGCACTGTCCACTTTTAGATTGTTGCCCTTGAGCTCCACGTATAACAAAAGCTTGCCACGCACCTCACTAATATCTGCGCCACACATTGGCGGCACTTTTTCCTGGCACTGATGATGCACATTCAAGTTACAATCTATGCGGCACAAGGGAAACGCAATGTAGCAAAAACTTTATACTCGGAGTGGGCTGTTGTTAACTTACTCTCACACTTCACGCCCTGGTGGGAAACACCATGCAGCAGCATGCCACATTCATCACAGAAAGTGGGTGTGGTGTAGGTAGTGGAATTCCAGCCATGCTTTACTTTGGCACAGTCAGCGTCAAAATCGGTGTCTTTCCCAGGACATTTAAAGACCACAAACTTGCAGCACTTTTGATGTATATTGAAACGACACTCTATATGATATTTTTGAAAACAATTAGAGTGTATTATAATATGAAAGAAACTATTGTGCCTACCCTCGCATTGAAAACCTTGCTTTCCAAAGCCCCTGAAATCCGACCACGTTGGGGCATGCAACAACAAAGAAAAAATCAACAAAACGTGTCAACTTACACTACGCTAATTAAATTAGGCGACGCAAAATTCTTGCACAATCCGAGGGTTGTGGTAGAAATAAATGGGTCGTGGTTACCGCTGTGGTTGCTAACTGGCTTACCAGATAAAGTCCTTGCAATGGCCACAGTATGTGGGCTGCTTGAAGAAACGCACCGCGAACTGATGTCCATTGACTATCTGCAATCCTTTGCGCTTCATTGCGCCCTTACGCAGGCGATTCTTCATATAGTTGACAATGTTTGCTTCACCACAAATTTCCACAAGATTCTTTGGAGCCTTTCCAGCAGCTGCAGGCAGCTTTGGCGCTGGAGCAGCCGTTGCAGCAGTACTGGGTGGCAGCACAGTGGCACCGGGTGTTGCAACAGCAGCAGCAGCCATTGCTTAAAGGATTTTCAAAGGATGTCACAGTCACCAACTTTAAATACACTGACAAAGCACCGCTCGTCTTCAAGCGTGGTAAGCGACTGACCCTTCGGCCTAGCTAGAGAAGCGCCAAAAGATACTAGAAGCCACCTAACTGACACCTAAGCTCCAGCTGTATCAGCAGTTTCAGAGCTTCCCCTATGGTTTAATCTGTAGAACAAATGTCAATACTATTTCAAACACTTAACGAAATTCACCTTTTAAGTCTTTAAATGTCTCTGCTGGTAGCACCTGTATGGATATATTGATATTGGTCACATTTGTTGCTTGTCCTCTGTTTAGTGGCAACATTTGTGGCAATAAGTGCAAACAATTTCGATAAGGTCAAACGTTTAAAATGTTTTGTTTGTCCGCATTGAGTTGAAATACAATAATGCAATCGGTGGCACCAATCACAGCAATAAACAGCTGGCATATGTTGCCTATGTGTGTGTGTGTGTGTGTGTGTGTGTGTGTGTGGGTCATATGCATGTGCAACTGTGACGTCAATGGCAGCATGTGAACAAAGGCATCAACAAAGTTGAACAATGCCACAGTGTCAGTGTTTAGGAAGAAATTAAAAGACTATCAAGGTATTATATAAGTATGACTTTTGTTTATATATGTATGTATGCATCTAACTATGTGCATGTGTGTGTATGTCGATTATTTGTATGCCATTGTTAATTAATTTATGCAATAAATGTGACAGAACTGTCGAAGGTAACATTGCGTATGATAGACATTACAGTTTGCTGCCAACAGCATAAGAAAAAGTGTGTGCAACGAGCTGTTGTACGAAGTACGAAAATAGAAATAGAAATGGAAATAGAAATAGAAACGCACAGGCGAAAAGTAAAAAAAAATGACGAATTGAGCACAGAGTGCAAAAGTTTTTAAGGACGCACATAGCGAAATATAAGACACTGTGTATGCAAGTGTATGAGTGAGTGGAAATCCCCTGAAGGACACAAACAGCAAGCAGCAAACAAACAGCGAAGCATTTAAGCTGCCAAACAAACAAAATGCTGGCTGCACGCTTGCTAGTAAGCCGAAACATGTATAGGAATTGCGATAGGCGTTAGAGATGGGAGTGATAGAGCTGATAGTTAAACTCGGAAAACTTATCGAAAAGTTTATTAAATAATGTGATAATAACAATATAATAATTGTATATATAATTTTATGTCTATGATTGGAGAGAAATTAATCTTTCATCTCTAGGAAGAATACGCTAAAATGCAGTTAAGTGAAAATTTGTGCGTTGTCAGCGATTCGAAGACACAAAACGCCGCAAAACAATAGCGAATGTCATTAGGTTGAGGAACGGCTGCAGTGCATCCAGCTAGCGCTTATAAGTGCATCCACTTTGCACTTGCTTCAAAAAATCGACAAATGGTCGACAAACAAGCATCAGCACAACAGCAGCAATAGCAGCAGCCATCGAGGTCCTGGAACACCTGAGCACATTGCTTGGCAGACAGACAAATAGACGGACGCCGCGGACAGACGGCAGACGGCACACAATATTCATACAAACACAGGCAGAATTTGCCGTTGCAGCTTGCTTTCAATTTACGTCATCATTTTCCATGGCGTCGCGTCGCTGCTGTTCGTGTCTGTATTTTATTTCTCGGCTTTGCAAATTGTTTTTACAATAGCCAAAGCAGGCCACGCGAGAGGCAGAGTCTAGCCTCTCTGCCTTTCGCTCACTCTCTTAATAATAGCAAGCAATACTCTCACTTTCTATGATACTCGCTATAAGCATGTATAACAGTTTTGTTTTTGCCTTACTTCCAGTGACTTTATTGTAGTAATTTTGATTTTTTCCTTTAGTATTTGTCTGTGTTTTTGGCTTTGCCTTCGTTTGTCTTATTTGTTTGGCCATTTGGCAATTTGTTTTGGTTGTTTGTTGTTATTAGCGCTAAGTTGACCTGCGCTCTTTACACCTATTGATCTGCAGTAACTGTGTATGGGTGTGTGTGTGTTCGATGTTTGCGTTTATTTCAGTTATTTTTTTTTCTATTTGTAAATCAAAGACTTGGAAAAACTTACATCTAATTACATTTCGTTTATGACTTAGGTAAACATTGAAAGAGTATTCGCAATCGTATTCAAAGTTTACTCTTGCTTCCAACTTTAATTTATTTTTATTGTTAACTTAAAATTCTGTTTATTTTATTTTGCTAAACTTTAATTTAAAATATAATTTATTTTCATTTATTTCAATTATATTTCTACTACCCAAAAGTTGTAAAGAGAATTCTGCTTGCATACAATAAATCTGCCCAGCAACAAGTTGACGAGTTGTAAATTTAATATAGACATGCAACCGATTGTAATTAGGCATATATAATTACTAACTACATAATATAATTCACAATATTTATTATATTGTACTTATAAATAAGTAATTAATGTTACAAAGTAATTACGCTTTCATTAACATTTGGCTTAAGTAGACTTATACAAGCATTATGTATAGCCACACACAAATCTGTGGCAGGCCACAGAACCCTTCATAAAACACCGCAACAATTAGTTGAACATGCAATGCCAACAATAATTAACAAGCAGCCATAAAATTGAATTGTACCAATTGGCCGACTACAAAACCGCAACAGCAATTGGCCAAGTCTGCAAGTGTCGCAAATATTCAAACTGCGGCAATGTCAATGTGCCCCCACTTTCTGATTTGTTTATATTTGTTTCTGTCAGCCACAGAAGCACACATACAAATATATATATATTATATTTTTACCTATATATATATATATAAAGAGAGAGACAGCTGTCCAAGTGACGTTTTGTTTACGAGACTGAAAACTTATCATTACTGGCCTATTCCGAGAGTATAAACAAAAACGTTGAGCTAAGCACAACGTTAGCTGTTGGTATAAACTGTTATACCAAATTGCCGGCTAACTGTTATTTGACGCTTGCGCATTGCCTGCTGGAAGCATATGTAAGTCCTTGCAACACACAGCAGGCATCAGTCGTTTGCGAAAGCGCCACGGTGAATGTTGCAAATATAACGCGCGCGTCTTCTGCTGTTACATTCAACGTGGCTCTGCAATTCGTGAGTTGAGGGCGCGCGAATAAAGGTCAATTAAGTGAAACTATTTGTAAGCTTGTATTGCGTTGTAAACTTAATTTAAAGCATAATATTAAAAAAAATATAAATAAAATATAAAATTTAAAGAAAAAGCCAAAATATAAGGAAAAGGAAAAACAAACAGCGTGCTGTAAAAACAAACAAGCTACACTGGAAGTGCTCTAGACTCCACCTCCAAATTGTATTTGCAAGCGAAAAACACAAAACTGGAAGTGCGTCGTACTTACACACACTTACACACTTATACACTAGCAAACAAGCACACACATACACATACATTAGTGAATAGGGACAGACAGATACGCAGCTTCCAATACGGTTGCGTGGGAAATTGCGAAGCTTCTGGGAGACATTCAACGCTCTGCGTTGGACACCAACGCACGTGGCCCAGAAGGCAAAAGCTTCGGCATAATCTTTTCACTTCCTTCTTGTATTAGCCTGTGTACGTGTGTAAGTGCGTGTGTGTTGAGTGAAGCTCGAATAAGAAAAAAGAAAACTAAATATAAAAATAAATAAATATAAATAAAAGTTAGATTCAACTGAAACTAAATACGGCGTGTAATCAGCGACAGTTTTGTAGCGAACTCTGAACCCTGCTTCCCAGCTCCGGGACAGCTATAGTCAGTCAGTCAGCAAGCTGTGATTTACAGCATTTGTCATTTGAGTTTCTCTCTCTGTGTGTGTGTGTGTGTTTGTGTGTGCCTTCTAATTGAAATTAATTGATGTCTTTGCCTTGTAATTTGATGCTGCAAAAGCCAGAGCATAAATTTATCAGTTACTTTGACAAATAATAAGATAACAGCCACACAAATAATATATTTTCAAATAAGGATATATCAGATGAATAATAGTGTAATGAATTCTTGGAAAATATACATATAAATCACCTTAATTCCATTGATATATATCTGATTAAAACTATATAAAGTTGCTATATAATTCAAAGTATATTAAACAGAAATAATAAGAGAAATTTCTCTGCTTCAAATAGAACTCTTTACTTACTAATGAATTGAACTCTTTACTTTTATAAATCAGATGAATAGTAGTATAATAAAACAATAAAAAATACATATAAATCACTTTAATTTCATTGATATATATCTGAATAAAACTATATTAAATTGCTATATAATTATATATATATTAAAGAGAAATAATAAGAGGAATTTCTTTGCTTTAAAGAGAACTCTTTACTTTGATATATTAGATGAATAGCAGTGTAATGAATCCTTCGAAAAATACACAAATATCACTTTATTTTAATTGATATATATCTGAATAAAACTATATTGAATTGCTATATAATTCAATGTATATTAAACAGAAATAATAAGAGAAATTTCTTTGCTTCATTTAAAATTCTTTACTTTTATATAATGTAGGAAATAATAATCCTATATTAGATATACTTGCTTAAGCTTATTTAATTTAGTTCTCATTTCAGTTCAGTTTATCTATTATTAGTATCAAAATCAAAGCAAAATACTATATAGAATCTGTAGAACATGTGTTCTTTAACGCTGCTGACTGACTGTACTCTCAAAGGGTTGAAAGATTGACAGTTAAGATTGTAAAAATGAAGAGAAGTGATATTTGATAAATGACTTTTAAAAGCAGTTCGCCGGTGGATTGAAGTCGAAGGCAATAAGTGATTACAGCTCATCAGAATGCGAAGGAAAAAGAAAACAATTGAAATGAAAAATATTATGCGATTCAACTGACAATTGAATTGATTACTGCCAGACTCTTTTAGTAGCCTTGCAAGGGGTCCCCTTCGTAGGAATAGTTCAGATGCAATGTTTAAGTCGTGTTGTACTTATATAAGCATTATAGTAAAACGCTGCCCAGTTTAACGACAGTGCCACTAGTTAGTCTACCCAACAACTCAATTGTGTATAAACCAAAAGCAATAACTCAACACTCGCCAAGTCTAAGACCAAGTCAAAGTCTAAGGTACCGTATTAAACCAGAACGCAGTGATGCCGTTTGGACGCAAGTCACCACTAGAGGCACTCGCCCTACCGGGCGTTATGCTCGCCTACAAATATAGCCAGTTCCGGCAGCGACGCCGGGAGGCGGCCAGTCGTCGGGTCACGGAGCGGGAGCTCTCGGCGCTGCATCATAAAATTGTGAGTACTATAGCAAAATCGGGCGGCACCCAAAATGTATGCCAAGCTGTGAGCGCAATACACTAAAAAAAATACTATCACACATACAATAAACATATATACTGTATATAATAATAAGTATTTCAAACACTTAAGAAGTATATTAAAACTAATAAATAACAGTATTTAACCGAATATCCTATTCCTAGCATACCCAAAATAATTCTCTTCTTAAAACTTATTTTAGTGATACAGATCCTTAGATTTCTCCAGCTATCTTATTGATATCCCAGAGATCCATTAAGTGTTAAGTTTACATTGGATAATCTCCAAAAATTATTAGTTAATATTTTACAATAATTTGATAAGTGAAGAAATTAACATTAAATGTTAAATATTTATATATAATACGTGATTTTATAAAGAATCTAATTAAACATTCAGTTGTAATTATTCAACATTTTTATTGAAATTCTTGAATTGCCATTAGTCATTTTGGGTTATAAGTATCATTTCATGTAAATGTTGTCCGTGATTTCGATTTAAATGATCCATCAGGAAGGTTTTATTTTGAGACACTGTAATGAATTACTCATTTTATATTCTTCTGTAAAGATTGAATCGTGATCGTTGTTCGACTATAAGTTTTCCCGCTTTTGGCAGAGTATAATGAAAAGTTTTTAATTGAACAGATGTCTATTATATATAGTTGATTATATATAGATAATGACATTATAAATTTAAGCTACCAGCCTAAAAAAATTTAAAAATTGCCTAAAAAAGAAATTCTACATATTATATATATATATATAATTAAATTTTGGTATTAGTTTACTTTTTCTACATTGTAACAGAACAGTTTATATATATAATCTTGATTTTTTGTTCAGTGTAGGTTTATTTGTTCCTTTGGTTTATGTTCAACTCATAAAATTGTAAATAAAACCTGGACGAATGCCTTTGTTAAGGCAGCAAGCATTATAGCTTTAGCCTCTGTTTCTTATGCAGCAACAACAACAACAACAGCAACAACAATAACAATAAACAAAACTCCCAAAATTTAAGCTATAAATGCCTACAAAAAGTATTGAGCATACTGTTCTCCTTATGTCCTTTGATATTTTAAAGTGTTGCCTGTTTGCCTTTCTTTTGTTGTGTTTTTTTTTTCACTTTTTATGTTTTCCGTTTTTACTTTGGTTTCTTATTTGGAAAATAGTTTGTAAAAAAAATCAACTAAATATTACTAAAGGTGAGTTTTACCTCAGTTTTTATTATCCATCAAATGAGCTATAAATTCTTTGTGACATTTCATGAGTGCCAATAAGTATGTGTGTGTATGTGAGCGTGTGTGTGTGTTTGGCCACAAGTGTGAAGCTATTTGCATACCAAGGCTCAATTAAAACACAAACAAACCGACTAGAAATAATATTTATACTTTTTTTTCCACTGCAAAGGTAAAAACTAATAAGGTCGAAACATATTTTTAGGTCTTATCACACTCATATATATATATAAAGGATATTATCGATCTTGGTAGCATATAATTGACTAGACATCTTAGTTTAAAGCATACTTGGCTAAAATATTTTCAGCAGTGTTGGAAATAATGTACTGAATTTTCATTTTAATATTCAACTGCTTGAGTGTTTGAGTTGTTGCTTCTTAGCCTTGTTATCAGTAGGTCTATTCAAATAGTTTTTGCTGTCAGGAAACTATATATGCATATCGTAGTACAAGTGCTGCTAAAAGCCAAAAGAAACATTTCGCGTTGCTCATTTGCATGTTAGCAACAACAACAACAACAAACAACAACAACAAGCAAAATGAAAATGAACAACGCGACACTGCAAAATGCTAAGCTCACTTGAGACTTTACGAGACTTGTTTGAAATTTATGAGTTACTCAAAGGCATAGGCAGGCCACTCCTACGCGCTACATACACACCGTACACACTGTATACACATATGCACTTACTCTCACATACATTAACATACTTATATATGAGAAGAAGAAGAAGAAGTGAAGGCTGGGCAATTGCAAATGCACAAAATACTTAAAAACTGAGCTTGTTCGCTGCTTTGCATAAAATCTGTCACGTGACTATAATTTGCTCGAGCGACCTTGAAAACAACAGCAAAAATACATACCTACCCCTTCCCTCCTAACCCACCAATACACACACACACGCACACACACACACATAGGCACACATAAATGGAAATGCTTTTATGCCCAGTTTGAGTGAAATTAGAGAAAAAGTTGCGTAAATATCAAATGCTTTTACAATTAAATGTAACAGTAAATTTGGAAATGGAAAATGCGAAATGGAAAACGCAAAATGCGAAATACGAAATACGACACTAAAATTGCCTTTTACCTGTCTGGGCCCCTAACAATTAGCCTAATGCTAAGGGCCATGTTACACTTTTGGGGCTGGCAAATAGATGCCCAAAAAATTTATGTGAATGCAAATTAGGAACTAAGTTGGAGGCAATGGAGGACACTAACTAAACAGCTTTGTCCTGCTGTGAGTTCACTTGGCCCTTTTAATTAGCTGACGAAGTTGCAAATAGGCTGAAAAATGCTACACCCAGTAATGAGCTCATTATGAACATATTATCAATGCTTTGTTTAAAATTTCTTTAACACTAAGATGAAAAACTTTTTCATTAGTCGAAAAATGACTTTAGTTTTTGGTAATATTTCCACAAGCTTTAAATTTGCCGTCATTCGTGCTTTAAAGTGTTGCCAAGCAAAGAAAAATAACTAATCAATAGTTGACAGTATAGGTTTAGTAAAACTTGTGATAATGATGATGATCATGATGATGTTATTGATGTGTCATAAATATGGTTTCAATAAGAGGCGTAAAACGCTTCAATTATTGCATGTGATAATAGTATGAGCTATTTGCATCAAACATTTCCAGGTCAAAGATTCTCTTGTTTTGGTGATCAGAATTGGTCTCTATGATCGTGCGATTGAACACCTTAATATTTCCTTTTATGGGTATAGTTGAAATCAAAGAATGGTAATGGAAAATTTCGACAAAAGTGTTGATGAAAAACCGTGTAGGCTGTTTGCCCGATGTCTTATGTTAAACAAGAATAAACATGTAAGAAACTTGTAGTCGAGTGTACACGACTACGAGAGCCCCTTTGCCTACAGACACAGCCATACAAACATATACATATGCACACACAGTTCTAAACGCACTTTTTTAGCCCCCGCTCGAAACTTATTGTTGTATAACTTCCGTGTTTTTTGTTCAATCTTAACGAAATTCACAAAGTAGGTTAAGAATGGTCTAATTATTATGGGTGCCAAAAAGAAATTAAATCGGTTGAAAACTGTGCTTAATAATCAGTATTTTTCATATTGCGGGTATCTGGGAAGGAAATTCTAAGCCAAACTCGTATACTGTACGAGCATAACGAATCTAGATTTCAAATTTGGGTGATCTAGCTCTTATAGTCTCTGCGAAACAGATGTTCATACAGACGGGCAGACGGACAGACGCACAGAAAGCAGACGGACAGGGCTACATCGACATCCTGATTAGGAATATATATACTTTATGGGGTGTGCAATGATTATTTCTACGTGTTACATACTTTTCAATTTAACACAAATCCATTAGTTCCCTTTTGCTCTTATTTATAGTAAAGAATATAATTATATTTGCTATATCATAGGAAGAATTATGTTAAGAAAAAAATACAATATAATATTCCAAAGTATTTCCTTATGATCCTTTTGAACAACACCTAATTCCGCTTTTATGGTCTTAACTGAGAATCAAATTAACAATTGGAACTTTAATTTCATGCTGTCAAGTTGAGAAAAGCGAATTAAGAAAATTTGAAGGAAATGTAAGGAAGAAACTCACATGTGTCTTTTGTCATTTCCAACCAAATCCCCTAGAAGAGTAAGGGCACAGAGCTACTTACTGTGTGGTGCGGTGTGGTGTGGTGTGACAACTTGAGCCAACAGACGGAGTTTGGGTTGGGAGAAGGCAGGAGGAACTGATGGAATGTTGGCTGTCAGTTCCCAAATGTCTGGGCATGAATGACTGAATATTATACACACACACAGCTGATTGCCGTTTAATTAGGAGATGCTCATATGAGATATATGTATATATATTATACATTTTGTTGACACTGTTGTACCACGCGGCGTATGCTCGATATGTTATTAATGTAAAGTCGCATAAAGTATGACGCATACGCCTAGTACAGCTCTCTCAGGTCATTAAATGTTAATTAAGGAATGAGCTGTAGTTTAGGCAGTTGTAGGGAGCTGCTCCCAAAATACAGCTCCAAGTGGGCATGGTACTTTAAAAGCGAAACACTGTCAAATGTTAACAAGCAACGGAATTTTATGTTTACAAATCGCGTGACATTCAAACATAAGCCAAAGCCGTATAGACACAAACAACACACGGAAAACACGCCAACACAAATATTTTCCAAATATTTTATGCCACCCAAAAAAGAGAAAAATTTATAATTTACTTAAGCGGAAGTGAACGTAGCACCAGAAAGGACTTGACATTGAATGAGCTTAAAATTCAGTTTTAATGAATTTCTGCTTAAAGTGAAAACTTAGTTTCGCCTTGAGGAACTAGTCGTCCACATCAGAAGTTTATTTTGATTATTAGCTGCAGCTAAGAAAACATTTCTTTCATGTACTGCTGTGTCCTTTGCAATTTGCAGGTTGACCGAACAATTGCGGATGCCACATTCCGCTCTTGCCAATAACTGACCACACAATTTGACTTGGCACCATGCACCGTGCAACCTCCACTGGAGGCGGGGCAAAAGGGAATAGTCCAAAAAACAAGCTTAGTCATCCAAATGCCAAAACTATGTATTTTCCCAAGGCTTGGCCATTGCCAGTAGTGTTCTAAGCCTTGGGTTGGCTTTACTTGGCTTTGCTTTCGTTCTGTGGTCAATCTCTCATCCCTTTCCCTTTCCCTGTCCCTGTCACTGTCGCATGCTCCCCTATACTCTGTGCATAGACAGGCATATAAATCACACAAAGCGTTTGAAAATAATTTCGTTTTTAGTGTTCCTCCTCTCCCGCCTTCCTCTCAGCTAACCTGGCAATGTAGTACAACGTTCTAAATGTTCTTTTGATACAGCACTTTGGGCCATATAGTTTGCTACCTGTTTACGTAAGCCATTTACAATTTTCCTTATTTTTTTTTCGTTGCTCTTTTCGCTGTTTTTGCAATATTCTGTCAAAGTCATTGGTTGCCGCTGCCGCTGCCGTTGGTAAAAGACGCGACTAAATAAATCATTAAAATCAAACATTAATCAACTTGATGCCAACACCAAATGACCGTTAAACACGTTCTTCTTCTTCGACTCCAACGTTCAACCCGCTTCAACGTGCCACACACGCAACACAACCGGATATCCGCATGGCGGCCATTGCTTTGTTTCCAAGTAAGTAAACCAAATGGTTGAACTGTTGTTGTCGCTACAGGAGCAACGCACGCAACGACAGTAATCGCTTAGCACAATGGCAAATGTTGCTCTGCTAAACGTTAATACACTGTGCGAAAAAGCTGCAAAATGAATTAAATCGATGGCCAATAAGTTGCGGGCTCAAAGTAACAATCCTTTTATACAGTCTATAGTCTGATATAGTAATATATGTTTAAGATTTCCAACTGTTTTAACAAAATTTGAAAGTTTTTTTTTGCCTGTTTTGTCAACTGCCTTTATTGTCTGAGGACTTTCCTCTCTTTTCCTTGTAGTCTGCTTCTATTCCCTTACTTTCTACTCCTTTCGGTGCTTCCTTCACAATCAGAGTGCATTAAACTTTACGTGTCTACGCATTGAGTTCAAGTTGCAGCTGTTTCAGTACAATTTGCTTTAGTTGTTGCCAAGGATTTGTTGTTATCCGAACTCCTTGGCTCTGCTCACGTGCTGCACCCGATGTGGCAGTCAGAAAATTACTCCTGCCACCCATCAGTACAAGGCGTGGCAATACATTAGCGACGCTCACGCGATGTCTGCGCCATTATATCCCATATAAGTATCACACACACACACACACACAGGCATGTATGGATATGTGTGTATTGTACTACCATCGTTGTTGTTGTAGTTGTTGTTGTTGTGGAGCAGGCAGCATTTACTTTAATTGCATTGATTGGAGCATTAAGTGGGAGGTCGTCCTGGTGGCTGCTTTTGCTGAAGTGCTTTTCCTTTGGCAAGGGAACCCGTGTTTAAAGTGCTGAATAATCAGTTCTAAAATGAGTCAACTTGAATCAAAGTTGATGGAAAAATAGAGTATTATGCACTACTTATACAACAAATTCAGTCACATATTCATACTCTATTCTGAAAGAGCCTTAAAGATATCACAAACTTTGGATTTGAGAAAGATCGGCTGAAAGTGGTTGCCCCGATTGGTCACACCGGACCAATAGCTACAATGCATCCATCTTTCCGAGAAGTGTTTACGAATTTTGAAGTACAAACCATTGATGAAACATGGTTAGATCATTGTACACCTTAATACAGTAATCATTCTTCTAAACGCAACCGATGAAAGTAGTCCGAAATATGCCAAAGCGGGTAATGTTATGGTGTCTATACTATGGGTACCATATGGGATATTGTATATAGAATAGAATATGGGATTGCTGGATCGCGATATCAAGGAAAAACTTCCCGATACGGTAAAGAAAAAAAGCGCTATTCCATCAAGACAATGCTCCGTACCATAACTCCATGACAACAATAGTAAAATTGAATGAATTTAGCTTCGAATTACTGTTGCATCCATCCTTTTCTCTTTTTTCCTGATCTCAAAAAGTAAAAGTAAAGATATCAGTCAAATAAAGATGTAATTGTCGACACTGACTGATATTTTAAAAGTATCTATTCAACCTTCTACAAATTTATCCTTCCAACGAATAATGAGAAGTGAACTGGAACTCAATGAACAGAACAAAATGAATTCAAACTTATGAGTTATTAGTTTAGCGAAGACACAATGTGAACGGTTCCTTTCAGACATTTTACTCAAAAATTCTATGAGTGAAGCTTATTTACAGACAATTGAAAATGCTCAACTGTTATTTGCAAGATCTGAATGGCACTAAGATGGAAGCTATATTGAGAAATATATCTAAATATTCAAAAAACATATGATTTTCCTAATTAAGCCGGGGACTTATAGAATGGCTTTTTACACTTCATCTCTTGTAAAAAGATAAATATTCTAAGAGAAATGCAAACAGGATAAAAGTTTTATTTTCTATTTTTAATTCTATCTATAAAAACTTGCAACAATCAATTGAATTATGGAATATAATTTCCTTAATGGGTTCTTATACAACATAAAAGATTTACGCCTTATCTGGTACTCAAACCCAACTCCAACTTCGTCTCTTTGTCAACTGGTGCCTGCCCTGGATAAGAGTGAAATTATTTTATATGAATTTAATACAGTTTAACTTAAATAAATCAAAGTTTTGATAAACTAAAAATGAAACTATCTATCGGATATTGTCTCTTTCGTTGTTAAAGCTATCTCCTCCTGTCTTTGTTTTAAAACTGTAAACTGAAGTGGAATATTTCCCCCTTGGCCTGTCACTTTATTACTGAAAAGAATGCCGCAAAAAGTTGCAGCTTTTATGGCAGGCAAGAGAAATGAAGTTAACTGGCAGATACCCTGTAAGAGTAAGAGTTGTATAAGATATATATAGACTGTAAATTGCCCTTTCTTTCTGTGCTATCCTTAAAGGGTATATATTATAACGGATGCAAAAAGTTTATGCAAAACTAAAAGCACAAAGCAAAATAGAAGAACAATGTCGTAAATTCGCAATATACTCCCACCGCATGGCCGGAAATGGAAGACGCGAAATTGGAAATGCGCCCGCAAAGGATACACACACACACACAGACACACACACACACACTGGAACATGTATTGCTTTTGTCAGGATGCAGGACAATGCTAGTACAAAAGTTTTTTTGTTGCTTGCTAAAATGCAAACTGCAAAAGAAAAAAGAAAAACGCATTTGCTTTGTCTGCAAACCCGTTTGCTCTCAAGGCCGCTTTTCAATTAAATATATTGTGTGTATGCCAAATGTAATGAATAGAGTTGCCATCTTTCAGTTGACAATTATTTTAAATGGCTTCGGGCAGTGTCACGCCCACAAGAAGGATTTACGTAGCGGCAGAAAGAGAGAAGGCAATTTATTTGCCATTTTTTTATGTTATTATTCAACGCCTTTGGGACTGCTATTAATTCTTAACAGTTGATGTGCTTATGCAACACTTGCCGCTTGCCGCTTGCCACTTGCACTTACCACTTACCATTTACCACTTACCACTTACCACTTGGCACTTAGCTTTTAGTACTTGTTCAAAATTGAATCGCTGTTGCAAACCCAATTGCAATTTCAAAGGCAATTTGTTTTCACATGTGTTGCATGTCGCCGGTCTGTGGCGCTTTCAATGTGCCGCCCAACGCTACGGCAAAGTGCACATTCATAAAAGGAGCGCTGCTTTGAGCACACTTTGGTCCAACTTCCCCACTAACACACACACACACTAAACAGCTAACTAAGTTAACTAGTATATCAATTACACATCCGCTATAGGCATCCTCTTTCCATTTGCTCTTTCCACCTGCCACCTTCCACCTGCAACCAGTTTGTCCTCATTCGTCCTGTCAACCGCTTTTCAATGAATGAACCAAAATGGCATCGCAGCGGCAATTTCCACTTTTCACTTGCTACTGCAGTTCTATGTGTTAAAAGCCATAATTACGCCTGATGAGGCTTCTATATATAGCACTATATTTGTGTGTATGTGTGTGTGTGTGTGTGTGTGTGTGACTTGTGTGTTGTGTCTAGTTGGCAAGTTTGACAATTTTGTCACAAATTTGTATGGTTGCAATTTAGATACCCATGTATATGTGTGTCTGTGTGTGTGTGTATTAGTATGGGTATCTATTTGTTTGTGTTTGTATGTGTTGCTTGTGTTCGGCACATGCTGCACATGATGCACGTTCTCATTGTTAGACGGGTTGTTCTTGTTGTTGCTTTTGCTATTCTTTTAGTCATTACCAACTGCCGGTTCTTTCTATCTGGTTGTTTGTTCGCTCCTTTTATACGCTCCTGATTAACTTTAGTAATTATTGATAAATAATTGTGCCACAAAATGTTGCACATTGGCCAACATTACGCACAAAGCTAAACACTTTCACTTTAAACATAAACATAATTTTCCATTGTTTCTATTGAAAAACGTAATTTAAAATCTGTTTAATTAAATACTTAGTTGTATATACTGCACAATTATTGAGCACACAATTAGCCAGAGAATAGTTGAATCAATGTTATTTTGTTGCAAGTTATATAGGTAACACTGTAACTTTGTGTCGGCCACATTTCATTTTGAGCTCCAATTAGGCTGTCGACAGGCAACGCTCACAGAACAGCGTTGTTATTTTAGCAGTTTAGTGTATAGAACTAGCTATTTTTTAAGTGTTAAAGCTAGACAAAATACTACAGTACTAGTGGCCAGAACTTTAGCTATTTTAATGCCATTTTTCTTGAGGCTAATAGCTGAACAAAGTAATGTATTGTGAAGATGTGGACTGTTTATTATTTACATTTTTATTGCCTTTCATCGGAACTTTGTACGTTTCCCAATAAGACTTTAATATGCTTTTTCTTTTAGTTACTTTTATATTTCAGATTTTTGCTAATTTTCATTAATTTTCATTTTCCGTTCTGGCCACTTTTCCTCACAAAGCTATGACAGTACTGAAACACAGAGCTGATTATAGAATTATAAGGAATTTAATTAGATTTTAATGGGTTCACCGATTACAACATTCCGACAGGAGGTGCACTATATCCCTCTCTTTCTCGGCTTGTGTGTTGTTGTCTCTTTCTGTAAACATCTTGTTCACTATAATGAGCATGTTCTCTTGTGTTGGGCAACGCCGTTATAAAAATGTATAAAAAATTGTGACATGAAAAGCATATTAACTGCAATAAATTCACTTACTGGCAACATGAGATACCCCAATACAATACACAAGCACACATACAAAGGCACAGGCACAGGCACAAGCACTTATACACACACAGACACATACACACACACACGGTGGAGTTCGCAGAACTAGTAGAGGAAATTGCTAGTGATGCGTTGGGACGGTCTCCTGTACTCATTGCAGGTGATTTTAACGCCTGGGCAGTTGAATGGGGGAGTGTGCGGACCTCCCCGAAGGGCCGAATCCTGCTCGATGCGTTTGCTATGCTAAACGTATCCCTGCTCAACCATGGCACAGCCACACCTTTAGCAAGGCGGGGAGAGAGTCAACGATCGACCTCACGTTCGCCAGCCCCACCTTAGCCAGGAGAGCAAAGTGGACGGTCTCTCAGGCCTATACGCACAGCGACCACCACGCAATCGTCTGCGCCTTCGAAGATTGCGTGCAAATCAGGAGGCAGCCTAGGTTTACCAGGTGGACCCTAGAGAGTCTGGACGAGCGGATGCTAGTCCAAACTCTAGAAAGTACGCAGGTCAACATCCACACGAACGCTGACCAACATGCAGAAAGTGTAGCACGCGCGCTAAACATTGCGTGCGATGCTTCAATGGCCAGGAAAAGACACGGGGGCACCAGCCGGAAGCCGGTCTACTGGTGGTCGGAGACAATTGCCTCTGCACGCAAAGACTGCATCTTGGCGCGAAGGCACCTCAAACGCGCACGAGGAAGACCCCACTTCTCACAGTCTCTAGAAGCGTATCGGGACAGGAGAGCCAGACTCACTAAGGTCATAAAAGCAAGCAAGGCCCGCTGTTGGAGTGACCTATGTGAGGAAGCTGATGCCCAGCCTTTTGGCACCGCATACAGATTGGTTATGGGGAAATTGAGAAGACGCCCAACGCCATCGGATCCACAGCAACTACTGAACATAGTTCAAACGCTGTTCCCGATGCACCCACCTGCCACACTGTCGCAAGTCGCTCCATGCTCTGCAGTGGTCAACACAGATGAGGCGGAAATTCTGCGGATAGCAAAGGCGATCAAGGCCAATAAAGCTCCTGGGCCGGACGGCATCTACCCACGCGTCATAAAGCTCGTGGCGGAGGCGCAGCCTACCATCTTTGTTGAACTCTTCAATAAATGCCTCAAAGAGAGGACCTTCCCCAGTACATGGAAGCGACAGCGGCTTGTGTTGATTCCCAAAGGGGAAAAACCGGCGGAAGACCCATCCTCGTACAGACCACTCTGTATGCTGGATGTCGTCGGAAAGCTCTTCGAGCGCGTCATCTGCAACCGACTCGAGGCAGAAATTGGCGAACGGGAAGGAGTCTCGAACTGGCAATTCGGATTCCGAAAAGGCAGGAGTACCACCGACGCCATCCACGCAGTGGTATCTATTGCCCAAAAGGCTATCGAAGGTACGCGCTGGAGGGGTGGAAAAAAGGAGTACTGCCTCATCACCACTCTGGACGTCCGCAACGCCTTTAACTCTGCAAGATGGCAGATGATTGTCAGCGCATTACGGCGCCTAGGCATATCCGAGTACCTCATCAACCTGGTGTGCAGCTACTTCCGCGGTAGAGTACTACTCTACGATACCACTGATGGCAAGATGCACTACCAAGTTACGGGAGGCGTTCCACAGGGATCGGTCCTGGGACCTATACTCTGGAACGTCATGTACGACGCAGTCCTTCGCCTCGTGACACCTCGGGGGACCCGTATCATTGGCTTTGCAGACGATATTGCCATTGTGGCAGTGGCAAAGGAGCTACAGGAGGTGGAGGAGATCACCAACGCGTGCATCAGGCAGGTCGCGGCGTGGCTCGAGGAAAGCTCGCTAACCTTGGCTGCCCAGAAGACTGAAGCGGTCCTCGTAAGCAGCAGGAAGAAGGTGGAGTCCGCTACCATCCAAGTGGCAGGGTGCCAAATCTCCTCCAAACCGGCCATACTATACCTTGGAGTGAAGTTGGACCACAGACTGTCCTATAAACTCCACCTGGAATATGCCGCAGACAAGTCTGCTAGAGCAACAGCAGCGCTCGCAGGCATCATGGCAAACATTGGTGGCCCAAGGCACAAGAGCAGGCTGCTTATCACCTCGGTGGTAAGATCCATCTTGCTGTACGGTGGCCAGATATGGGCTCCAGCAATGGCCATCAAATCTTCCGCACGGTCTTGCCGAGGTTCCTACCGCTGCTGCGCACTGCGCGTTTTGAGCGCCTACCGCACAGTATCCGAGGATGCCGCATTAGTCCTAGCAGGAATGATCCCCCTCGACCTGCTTGCGAATGAGGCAAGAGAACACGCCACGGAGAATAGGCAGTCAACGATGGTGCAATGGCAGAAACGTTGGCAGCAAAATGGAAGCGGCAACTGGACGAGACGTATTATCCCATATATAGACAGATGGGTTAATAGGAGACATGGCCAGACTGACTATTACCTGACGCAACTACTGACTGGACACGGGTGCTTTAAATCCTATCTATATAGGTTTAAGCACGAGTCTGATCCGTTTTGCACACACTGTGCGCGGACCATAGAAGACGCAGAACATGTCTTTTTTGTCTGTCCGCGTTTTACTGCTGAACGGGAAGAACTGAGCCTAAGCATTGGGAGACCTTTCATAGTCACTGACTTATTAGATATCCTGCTCAGTTCGCAAAACAATTGGTTAAAAGTTAGCCACACTTGTGCAGCAGTCCTTAAATCCTTGCGTCGCGCTGAAAGACAGCGCAACCAGAATTCACTGTAGAATTCAAACTCTAGATGAGTATCTAGAAGAGGCCTTCATGCCATCTCCCCCTCGCGTAGTAATACCTAGCGGCTTAGTTCCGTGAGAGGGAAAGCGGAGAGTAGGGTCAGGTTTTAGTGGGTACAAGTCCCACACTGTTCGGCTTTAAATGCTTTCCCCCCTATACAAAAAAAAAAAAAAAAAAAAAAAAAACACACACACACATAAACACACTCAAATACAAGGACTCGCTGACACGTAAATGTCGCTGATATAAATGCAATTTTCATGACGTTGTTGCAACCACAAGAATGCAACAAATACAAATATAGACACAAAGCAAACACAAAGCAAAGACACACACACAGAGAGAGCAACATACACATTGGTGTCCCAACATAGTAGTACAGCTTAATGGAATTGTTGCTGCTGTCCTCCATCTCTTCTATGCTTTCTCACTCAGCAGGTTGGCGCATCAGAAGCGATGTGCAATAAGAGCCTAAATAACAACAAGAGGTAGCAATGCTGCCAACGAGAAAACTCTATGAAAAATTGAAAATTTCTACCCTGTAGCTAACTGTTAACAGGATATAGTAAATGCCCAACTGAAAGACCCACTTGATGTTAATTTTATCATTAACCTATCTACAATCTTATAACCATATATATTTTTATCACATGATGTAAACTCTATGCAGTCTGAGCAGTGGTTGGAACTAAGGTGAAGTTGGGTTCGAGTCCCAGCTAAGCCATATTGTGTTAGAAGCCATAAATGAAAATTATATTCTATAAAGTGATCCAGTGATCTACCACAAAAACATTTTTGATTGTGGACAGATGGGAATATAAAAACCTTTTCTCCTGATTTACCATATTGTACAGGGTATATTTAGTTAGCATGCAAATGGCACATAAAAAGGCAATGTTAGAAACAGAAGGCGAAAACCTTATCGATTAAATTAGTTTTTAGTTCATAGTCAACTTGAGTACTTTTACTTTAGAGTTAGAGCTTCAGTTGGTGCACCGAAATAGAAGCGATTGATATGAAGTTGACTGACTGATTGACTGACTGACTGACTGACTAAATGACTCACTAACTGATTAGAGTACATGCAAACTCATGTTCCGAATTAGCTACATTGAGGTGTCAAAATGGCTGGCACACTTATCAGACTTCCCCTAACAAATATATATATATATATATATTATATATATATAAATATGTATATGTATATTCAATTTCAATTCATGTGTGTTAAGCTATAAATAAGTCAAGCCAAGAACAGCAACGACAACGACAAGGACAACGACAACGACAACGACAACGACAACGACAACAATCAATTTTAACATCAATCAGGCAATCAATCAGTCTTACCGTAAGTTGCAGCTCCATACCAATACTTTTTGTATCATTTCCTTAAAGCTCATTAGACAATGCCCATGAGTCAACGTATTCTGTATATACATTTCCTATATATCCTTGTTTCATGTCCTGTCCTGTGTGGGGCAACTCCTTATCAATTGTCGTCAGTCGTCGGTGGTCGGTCGTCGGCTGTCGTTAGTCGTTTCATTTCGCACGTGTCTTAGCCTTGTTTATAAGTCATTGCCATTTGCGATATGTTCGTGGTCGTGGCATGCCATTCAGCCATATAAGTTCTAGACGATAATCATAAGCACAGCTCACCTTTTGAGTTGGCCAAAAGGCGCTGTACTAAACGGATATAATATTTATATCAGTTAATGGTCCACCTGGAAGGAGCCCAAACGACTGTCGCGTACATTACATTTACTTCACAAATAGCTAATTTCTGCCTATTAATTAAACTAATTTTCGAACACACACACACACACACACACATACATACAATACAGTTTTCACAGTCTGCTTTTAGGCGTAAAGTCGCATTTATTTTATTTGGGCCAAGGTTTTTTTTTATATAATTCGCATGACCCTCGTCACAGACAGGTTTTAGTTTTAGGCGTGACTTATGACAAAACGCAACCCAAGTAATTTAATTTACTTCCTCCCCCCTCTAAAAAGGGAACCAAAAATCCAAAAAAAAATAATATAAAATAAAAAGACATTAGTGTACATTAATTTCAGCAGGGCATCGAACTGTGAATACTCTTACTAGGAAATAAAATGAATAAAGCAAAAGCAAATTAGAGATATAGTAACAATATAATGATCTGGAAATCTGCCAAGAGTAATATTAGATGGGTTATATTTATCCTTTAATATGCTGACTCAATTGATACCTTATCTGCCTTTAAGCCAAATTTATAGAAGGTTTTATCAATGTGTCCTAACAGTGCGTTTCAGGTATTTTCAAGTATCTGTTGTGATGCCTCAAATGACTTTTTCGATGTGTCACACATTTTGTGGCAAAGTTGTGCTACCGTCTATGTCTGTCTCTCTCTCTCTCTCTCTCTCCGTCTCTCTCTCACTCTCTCTCTGTCTGTATATTAATAAAATAAAAAAGAAAAAATTGACATGCAGAGTGCTTTGGGTTTCGACAATGACGCAACGGGAAACCTTAGAAGGCACAAGGCAAGAAAATATATAAAAGTATACATAATAAATTGAGTATACGCCCCAAGGGCAACCAGCAAAAATATTTATCCAGGCAGTAACAACATTTGGCCAGCTCAAAGAAATACGCAAAACATTTCGCAATTGAAATTGCACAACCAAAAAAAAATAAGTAATATTATTATATAAATAAAACATATGAATAAAAGCATATATATGAAAGATTTATTGAAATAGTTTTTACCATAAAAAGGCAAATAAAATATAAAAGAAAATATGAATAATTGCCAGTATAATTTAAAAGCAATTAATTAATAATACAACCCCTGTCGAGGTCAAGTTTAATAATTGCTAATTAGCTATTAGTTTGCAGATCGCTTTAAAATGCAGCTGCCTATAATTAGTACCAAGGCCAAGAAAAACCATTTAATACTTGAGAATGACTGACTGAATGATACACAGTAATCAATTCATATCATATCAATAATAACAGTACATAAATATATGAACTGTTACCTGAAAGAATCTTATTAATATAAATAATTATATTAATATCAATTTTTATTTGAATAAAGTTTAGTCGGTCACAGCTCA
The DNA here is from genome assembly GCA_037044455.1 of Zygothrica quintamaculata. NCBI lineage: Eukaryota > Metazoa > Arthropoda > Insecta > Diptera > Drosophilidae > Zygothrica > Zygothrica quintamaculata. Next base: position 48,607 of record JBAMBS010000591.1, read on the forward strand.
CTGCCACATATGAGTACAGAATACAGGGTATATAAGCATATGCCTGCCGGCAGGATGTGCGCCATAATGTGCAATGAGCTGCAGCGGCGACCGATTTTCAACTCATTTCATAGGCCAACGCTTAACGAGCGGAAGCCGTAGCAGGTTGTAAATGGTAATAGGTAGAAGGGAAACGGAGAGTGGGTATATGATTTGGGTTGTAGGAATTGGTTGTGGAGTCGTGCTTTAACCAGGTGTATATACTTTTCAGTGTGGGTATGTGTATATGTATGGATGTATGTGTGAGTATAAAGCGTGTTGCATTATTAATGAGTCGCCTTTACCTTATGCCTCCCTACAAATGCTTTCGTTGCAGATTTGCAAACCTCGAACGATGTTAGTAGTACGTGACAGCTTTACTGAAGTGCCACTTAGCAGTTGCTGTGGCAGTTGCAAGTCGAACCTGCAGCTGTTACAAGCATTTACTGTACCATATCTTAGGCTTCCCTATATATAATCCGTTCCAATTACAGCTGAAGGCAATGATTTGTGAATTTCTTTAGAAAGTAAAGCTAACAGTTTTACTAGGTCAATCACGAGCCTTTGGCCAAAAGGAAGCTGAAAGTTTCATTGAACTTCTATTTTATGCTGCCACCTGCTAATAATACTAACGTTGAAAGCTCTAAATAATCTTGATTATCGATTAGAAATTAAATCTTAAAATGTTACCTCTCTCTTCGGATATATAGAGTGAAATATAACAGTTCCTCTTAGAAAAGGTCACTGCATATATAGGAAACTAAATAAAGTGACTAAATATTAACCTATTCAAACTATCCTTTATATTAAACAAACCTTTATTCCTTTGATTAGTTAGTTTTATTTACCTCATAATCAATTAGAATCAAGTCCATTACTAACCATTCACAGTACATAAGATACAATATAAAATGTTTCTCCGTTTATGTAGGCATCAGAGGAATTGTCGACCTTGCTGCTAAACTTTGCCTTATCTTCACAGTTAACTGCGACCTCCAAGACCTCAAAAAATAACTAAACAGTGAGGGTAATACGACCACGGCAAAGACTCTTTATACATCCCCAACTGGTACAGACTGATGTACTATTACATCAGTTCCTATAATTTTCTCATCAACTGAAACACCACTAAATTACTCATATACTAAAGGAATGTTCATATCTTAGTACAACATGTAGCCAAATAATCAAAAACGTAGCCCTATCGAACTACTATCCCAACTCACTCCAAAGAGCACTGCAATCATCCTAAATTTCCTGAAATATGTAAATATCTGCAAAAGTATTTAATGTGCACAAAGAGACGAAGGCCTCAGCAGCCAGTACTGATTATATTATCTTAGTTTGTTATATTAATTATAAGCTAACCTTACATAAAATAAAACAGTCTGATTAGCTCATATATGCATATATTAATAGGTAAAACTGTTGTGTTTACGACAATTTTCCCTAACAGGAAGACATTCGATAGTAATAGAACTTACGTGCTAACAATACTTATAGGACAGATCACAAAAGAACTTAAAATATAACTAGCATAAGTCGTACATACTAAGTCAGAGTCATCCATTCAATTCTGGGTTGGATAACAGTCCAAATCACGCAGCTTACATAAATCTCGAGTTAAGAGAGCTTTACAAGTGCCGAGCATCAGAGAGGGGGTGTAGGGGAAACTACTGCTGTGTCTGGCACTTTAGACATTCTGTCACGTCAATGAGATGTTGTCGATGTTGTTACTCAATGTGTTGTTGTCCTCCTCATACGCTGCCTGCCACTGTTGCTGTTGCTGTAGCTGTTGCCGTTTCTGTTGCTGTTTTTGCCCCCTATTTGAGTCCCTAGTGGCATTAGCTGCTGATGTTTTGTAGGAAATGGGCAGCTGAGGTATTGATGATGGCGAGCTATGCCTGCCAAAGGGTTTGGCATCGTTCGTCTCCAGATAGAACTTGCCACGAAGACTGTCAAGTGGTGAGTCGAGCCAATCACACACACACAAACGACAACAACAAGAAGAATAATGTATATTTAGCTCTGAGAGTTTACATATCGATTGCTTACCTCGGAGATGCACCATAGCCCATGTAGGCAAATCCATTACCATGCTTACAACTGCCAAAGATTTGTGAGGGTTCACAGTGCTCCGTGCGAAATGCTAAAGGCTGCCGTATGCTCTCCACAAAGTACTCCCAGGCGCGCTGATGGCTACAGCCAACTGTTCCAACATGTAACAATCAAGAATAACATCAATAAACAGTAGGAGCAAATCCCCAAGCTACCAACTATCATTCACTCACTAATGATGCCCAGCCACCGATTATTGGCGATTTCCTGGCGAGCGCAGCCCGGCTGCAAGGGACGACCGCCATTGGGATAGAAGTCGGCATGACCCATTGCCGTCGGGTTGCCCAAAATGCCGCCATCCGTGTGTATGACATCCACAAAACGGGCATCGCTGGGACTAAGCCTGCGATTTGCATTGTTCCCTTCAAAGAGCGGCAGTGGTGGATCCAGAGCTGTTATTCTGGTCAGCATTATGCCCCATTCCTGCAGCTGCTTGCCGGCAAAGCCTGCCACCTCGGCGCCCAAACTAAAGCCAATAAGATGTATGTGTTTTGCAGCATAACCCCTATTAACAATATATTTTAGGAACCTGGCCAAATACCGTGCCGTTATAGGCAGATTCTCGACGGCATTCGAGTACCAAGGCACAGACACCATGGCGCTCCAGTCGATGAGTATCACATTGTAGTTGCCCCGCCGCAGAAATGCTGTGAAAAGCGCAAGGAGAAGCAGAAACCTGATGAGTAGTAGTAGCTGCTGTGACAGTTTCTCACTTTAAGTTACCATCCTTTAGCTCCTGACTGCTCTGCAGCTCCCCAGTGGCCGACTCCGAGAAGCCGTGCAAATAGATTGCCGACGGGTAATTGAAATTGAAATTGCTTCGCGCCAGTCGCGCATTGTCGTTCAGGTGCAGTTGCTGTGCGGCCTGCCGGTTTTTCCTTTAGGGTTGACAAAATGACCTTTGAATATGCATGAGCTGGCTCTGAGCTCTGGTGCATCACTCACCTGGTGTAGAGCATAAACTTGATGTCATCGCGTTCACGTATCGCACAGCAATTGCTGCAGCTGCCACGCGGTGCGGCACTATAGAAAATTGGAGATCCAGCTGCAAAAATGTAAAAAAAAATACATATAATGAAAAGGTTCTGATTTTTGTAATGCATAAAACTCCAGGTATTTGCTGCTTAACAAGTTAATAACAAACGACCAACAACAAAGCATTATTATGAGTTAAACTTGGCTAAAACGAAACCAGCCAAGCGACGCAACGTAACGCGATCCGCTTTAACCGTGAACTTGAAACTGCTTCGTATATAATGACTATTAGCTGAACCGATGGGCTACAAACATAATTATAATACTAACAACAACAACAAGCAACAACAACCAAAAAAAAACAACAACAATAAACATCAGCTATAAAAGAAACAACAACATTGGCATCAGACGATACTATGAAAACATATGTAAACACAGAAGTTGAAGACTGAAAGTTGATGATCAAATGAAACTTCATTAATTACCACGAAAAGCTAATACTCTTTAATTTTCTTTTAATATAATTTAATGTTCTATATTTATTATTTATTTATTACCAATTGATCTGCTATAATTAATTATTCCCAATTTGGTATATAATAAATTTAATAAATGAAAATTGAATGTGGCACCAGGTGAATCTCCAATGTATATCTGGATAGGAATTTGATATATACTTAACATATAAATTATACATATTATATATGAACATATTGTAAATTGTATAATGACAGATAATTAATTGAATATTGGTAGAAATGATTTAGACCTTATTTAAGGATAAACCAACAGACGCTTTATAAATCTATTAGAAATCGAAGAAGAATCTTGACTAAAGAAAAGATTTAGCACATTGATTTACATATATAATATATCTGGCTAACTTAATGATACTCACATTATATATGTATTAAGTATATTTATATCTATACATATATACCTAATGAAATTCGGATATATTGTTGATAGATTGTTATTTCTATATTTATATCCAGACATATATCGATGATTTGGCATAATTTTTTATAGTGAACCAAATTTATAGAGCAGTTAGTATACCCAGTAAAGTGTTGCCAACATGTTTTTATACAGTTTGTTTTTTTTTTTTGAACACAGTGCACAATGTGACACTGTAATGGAGGCGTGGCACTGGGTCAACAATGTCAATGACGTCACGATAGACGTCACCGTCACAATCATAGCAAATATTTATCGCTTTGTATTTTGCTACATCTTTTTAAGCTTTGATTTGATTTTAGTTCCTTTGATTAAAAACTTCACTTCAGCTTCAGCAAATATATCGGTATATATGACCTTGACAAAGGTCATATAAGCTTTTAGTTAGCGTCTGATAAGTAATTTCCATTTAGCACCATATTCCAACAAATATCGTATATATTTAGTCATATGCTAATTGTTGAGTATCACAAAAACCGGAAGTATTTTTGCCTTATATACAACTACCCATAATTATAGCAATATTTATAAATCTTTATTTTTTTTGTTTATGTTTTAGTTTATGTTTATTTAAGTGTTCCCTTTAGCCACATTTGTGACTATTTTACTTTGTTCGTTTTAATTAAAATGTTTCTTTCTTCCTGCATTTTATTGTTTTAATTTAAATGTTTATATTTTTTAAGATCGTTAATTACTTTTTTAAATTTTCGAAATAAATTATTGCCCTATTATATAACTTTGATATTGGCACGCTGAGTTGCTTTTAAGGTTCCATATATTTTCATATATAAATATCTTAAAATAATGAAGGAGTTGAAGCCCCTTTACTAACTAAACTAGCATAGGTCTAAATCAGATTTAGACTCCTACAAACTGTTAGGTATGTCTCAACTCATGATTTCAACATATACTATATACAAACGATAAGAGCTCCTTAAGCACTTTAAGTAAATATGTTGAAAACTTGCAACATTGCACATGAAATGTGGCAACAGTGCCTAAATGCCTCGCAAGCTAATCGAAGGTAAATTACAGCAACCTTAACCCACTATTTTTTATTTGCGAGCTGGTACCGATCAGATGCTCCATTGTTTAGTATTTGTCCACTTACATATCGACCTTCTTTTACGGCTCAGTAATTCACCAAATACGCCAACAGATCTAAGCCCAAGTAATGTATGCAGTGAAATGTCAACAATTGGCACATTGTGGCCAAGCAATATAAGTTGCTTTGCTACAAACGAGCAAGCCATGCGGCTATTAGTATGATTATTTTAGGCCTATATCACCATGAATTTCTGTATAGTTAAAACTTAACTAAACCCTTAAGTAAATATTTATCTATCTCACACAAGGAACAATGCAGTTAGCAATTAGCTAATGAGTTTAGTTTGTTGAATTTTAATTCAACTGCTAATTAGTTATTCTAACTAGGTAGACTAGGTTCCACTTCAAAAAATCTTACTTATCCAACTAGAACTTACCCAATAGAAATGTAAAGACACGGCACAAGGTTGAAGTACTTGTTAAAACCATCGTAAATCTTTATAATGTTTATACAATATAATTTATATATATTCTTAGGTAATTTTTGCGATTGTTATCAGCAGGGCCAGAAAATATCACACGTTCAATGAAGTACATATAGTATGCTAGAAAAATAAATTTAGCACTTTGACAACAATTTAAATTGAATTTAAAATTTGATTTTGATTTTTTTTTTTTGGTTTTCTATCAGCCGCTTCCGCATTAGCACCAAATGAGACTTTGGGCGCGTCTATTTATGATATGCGAGTACGAGTACTGATATATACGAGAGCAACACAATTATCAGTTGCCACCTTACGTTGTTTACTATAGACCACACGGAGAACGCTCTGTTCTGGCCAAGTTCCGTAGACGAACTGAACGCAACTCAAGCCACTGGCCGTCTAGCTGCTTGTTTGAACGCTGTCTAGAAGATGTCGAGTTGTTCAATAGTTGTTTTTTTATTGCTTCGATTTCTCTGTTGTTCACTGTTTGCTGTCGACTTGTTGTCTGTCTGATAAATCAATTCGCACGACCCTATGGCAAAACAAAAGACTGAAGCAACGAACTTGATCGTCGCAATTTAACAGCCTGTGCCAACTATTTAGATTGGATAATCGCTCATGCTGAACGTCACCCACGTTGAAAAGGTCGTAAAACTGTTTTTTCCCCCTTTTTATTTTTAATATGAATTTCCTGGTGTCGCACGCTTCTCTGTCACCTGCTAAGCATACAAAATTATGTGAACATCGCTCAATATTATCTTTATGGGTGGGCCCGTTGATAACTGATCACAAATTTAAAACAAAATACTTCAGTGATATAAGTATATATCACTTATATTAGTTTTCCTTTTTGTTATCATTAGTCAGCTTTTTTAGCTTTTTAATCTTCTGTATTTAAATATCTAACAATTATCAGATTTAATGCTTAATAAAGTGGCAAAAAGATCTCTTGAACCGCAATTACACTTAAAGAAATACACATGATAAATACTTGTCATATCTAATAAAAATATAAATATTTTCTCTACCTTAATAAAATAAATTAAGAGTATTATATTTTATATACTATGCTGCTTTCAGTATTTTAATAATATTTATAAAGAATTTTATAGTTCACATTCAGATACAAAAAAGACTAAAATAATAATAATAGTTATAATAGTAATAAATAATTAAAAATAATACGTTTTTTTTTTTTTTTTTTATTATTATTATTAAGGAAGCCGAGGTCCTAAGACCTCTTTGTGTCCTTTTTCTCAATAAATAAATAGTCAGTCCTATCACAAAAATAATACTAATTATTAATATTATAAATTATAAAAATAATTAAAATAAAAACTTATAAACCATAATAATAGAAACAATCATAATATTATTAAAAATTAATAATATAATAATATTACTATTATTATTATATGATTTTAGTAAAAAATAAAATAAACAAAAATAATTAAATATATAATAAAAGTATTTATAATAGTGATAAAAAGAATAATAATATTATAATAATAAAGAAAACAAAAATAATAATAAAAATAATTATAATAATAAATTTGAATAATATTAATAGTAAAAATAATTATATTAAAAATAATATATTAATATTAGTATTATGATCTAAATGGTTTTTTTTTTGGATTTTCCCAATTCTTCGCAATAAATGTTGGAACATTTTCAATTAAATTTTCAATACAATATAATTTTAAATTTGTAATATTAATTTTATTTATTATTATTTATTTATTTATAATATTAGATTTAGTATTAAATACTAAGCTAAATAATTAAACGAGCACTGGCATAAAAAATTTAATTTAATTTGTAATTACTGAATAATTTTTGGTCGACTGTTCTACAGTTGATATTAATTAAATAAATATATAAATACTATAAATATATATAATATTATAAAAATAGTTAGTATTATAAGTAATAATAATAATTATGTTAAATAAATAAATATTATTTATAATATAAATAAAGCAAAATATTAATATATTATTTGAAATAATAAAAATAATTATACGTTTGGCGAAAAGTTCAATTTGAACCGCTACCGAATATTCTGCCGGTGTATGCGATCCAACTGTGGCTTACCTTGACCGAGTGCTGACTTTTGGGTTCATTATGCGAATCATCGGTATTTACTGATGATCATTATGTTTATTAACGGCTCTCATTGACTGCAGCCTGCAATGGAATGAGATATTCATATATATATATACATATATATAAGCAGTTTAAGATGTTCTGACCAACCTCAACTAAGTTTGATTTCTCCTCTCTGGCATAGTTGCGGGTCTATTAGTCGTAAAGCATCAAGTCTTGCATTTCTTGAGCATTAATCATGTAAATTTGCTTTAGTTGCGGGTGTTGCTCTTGATTAATGCATAAACTTAAACAGAATCTGGTTTTGAGCTGAACACTTACCAAGGTCATAAAGATAAACTGTGTAGAAAAATAGTTGCATATTATGGAAGCCATCAGTTGCAACGTTGGCATTCATTAGCTTAACATTGCTTTGAAATAATGTAATAATTCTTAATTAATTAGCAATTGCAAAGTTGGATATTTACGATTGTTGGCCGTGAAAGTCACCAAGTGCAAGGCTTTGTCTATGTTCTTGTCCATAACCCAGTTATAAATTTTCAATACACTCATATGACCAATTAGAAGAACCATTCAAAAACTCGTTGAACAACTTCAGTTTTCATTTGCTTTACAACTTCCTCGTACCTTGAAAATGTAAAGATATTAAACGTACACTGCACAGAAATAAAATAAACTATACATTGATATACGACTGTACGTATATATATATATATATATATATAAAATCCATAGACGAATTCAACAATATTTCATTTCGCCTTAATTAAGAAAATAACAATAAAAACAATATAAACTTGCTGAATCATAAAATTAATAACAAAGCTCTTAACCATAATGTAAGCTTCAATAATTCTGTAAAGATTTAATTCAATATATAAATACATAGGGCTTATTATAATTGGCATAAGGACACACCCCCGGATTATCTATAAAAAGAACAAACACATTAAAAAAATGAGGTTAAACTCATTTTAAAACCATTATTATACCATAATTGTTAAGTTTGTTAACCACACAAATTCGCATTTAATGTATTTAATAATTTGAATATTCAACAAGGATTGATTATTTAATATTTTTTAAGATATCGTTGGCTTATGAAATGTGTGAAATATTTATTGTAAAAGATACACTTTAGTTATATGTATTATATTTTACTTCATTTGATGCCCAAATATGTTCTATTGACAAAATTATGAAATCTTTGAAGCATGCGATTTGTGTCTAACAAAAAATTTGGACAAACGATCAAAATTTTTTAATGAAACACAAGAAGTGTATCTAACAGAATTCACGTGGTTGAACTGATTCACAAAATAGTACAAATTGTTCTGAGACACAGAAACATTCCAATAATTCCTTAATACGGATTCCCATTTAAAACTAGAAAAGATATTGCCGATATACTCAAACTGTTGAAATCGCCTTGCCAACGGCCATAAATAGACACGTCCTGGGAAAAGACTTAAGAGGGGCAGCCGATTGACCTCACATTTCCCCCCTATACAGCTTAAGCATACGAAACTATATGAATTAAATGTATTGGTGTAGGTTCTACAACTATTAAAGAAAGCACATCTACTGATAGGCACAATATTGAGGCAGAGTTACCAACAATATGCATTAATTATGGCTTTAGTGTATTGTATATTTTAAATTCTGTCTTAAAGGTGACATTAAGTAAATGTTTTGATTGTAAATTGGTTTGTTGTAGCATCCAGGTTATGGAAGAGATCCCGTGGTTGTATCTTTTTTATAACAAACAAAACACAAATAAAAAACGAATTTGTTTAAATATTATACATATTTTTGTGGTTAAACTATAATATATTAAAGGAATTATAATGAATAAAAATAAAAACAAGTAAGAAGTCTGTAGTCGAGTATACCCGACTACGAGAGCCCCTTTGCCAACATATACAGCCATACACACATACTCATACATACACACAGTTCTGCACGTACTTGGCCATTGCGCGCGCCTTTTAGCCCACCACGCTCTACAGCGCGGTACTTATTGTTGTATAACTTCCGTGTTTTTCGTTCAATTTTAACGAAACTCACAACGTAGATGAAGAATAGTCTACTTAATATGTGTGCGAAAAAGAAATCTTATCGGCTAAAAATTGTACCTTATAATCGTTTTTTTCGATTTGCGGGGGTCAGGGGAGGAAATTCAAAAATCAAAAACAAACTCGTATAGCGTACGAACATAACGAATCTACGTTCCAAATTTCGTTGCTCTAGCTCTTATTTTGCGCGCGCTACTATACCCCCCCGGGGCCCAAAACGCCACTTTTGATGATCTATAACTTCCGAGATTTTTGACCAATCTTACCCAGATTTACAACATCGATCAAGAATGGTCTAATTATGATGTGTGCCAAAAATAAATTTGATCGGTTGAAAATTGTGCTTAATAATCGTTTTTTTCGATTTGCGGGGGTCAGGGGAGGAAATTCAAAAATCAAAAACAAACTCGTATAACCTACGAACATAACGAATCTAGATTTCAAGTTTGGTTGCTCTAGCTCTTATAGTCTCTGAGAAACAGGCGTTCATACAGACGGACAGACGGACAGACGGACAGACAGACAGACGGACAGGGCTAGATGAACTCGTCTTGTCGTCCTGATTCAGAATATATATACTTTATGGGGTCTCCGATGATTATTTCTATGTGTTACATACTTTTGGATTTTGCACATTTCCAATAGCTCCGCTTTGCTCTTTTTTTACAAAAAGGCAAACGGGCTAAAAATTAAACATAAAATCCCGCGCTATCGATAAAATTTAAAAAAAAAGAAAAAGAAACAAATGTTGAGCCGAAATCACAGCATACTTTTAGGGAGCTTATAAACTGTATAATAAATATTAAGCTGGAGTAACCACTATGCTGTGCAAAAGTTAACTACAGCTTTAGTGTGCTTTAACTTGTGTTTAATATAGTGTTAAAAAAAAAACTTTTTTTTTATTTTTGTTAATAGGAAATGGTCAACTGTCTGCTGGTATTGATATTGCTATTGCTACTATCGACTGCGGATAGCAGTAGCAATAGTCGACTACTGCTGCAGTTGATATCTCCAGTACTGCTGCTAGTGATCTTTGCTATTTCGGCTGCTAAGGCTGCTGACAATTCGACTATTGGTGCTATTGATAGTTTGTAATTTCGGCTGCTATAGCTGCTGTTTCGTATGTATGGGCAATGTGAATTTATTCGTAAAGAGTTTCGAGTGAACGCCGCATGTGAATGAGTAAATCGAAATTGAAATCAACAAGAAAGTGCTTTTAAGATCTTTCATTGGGCTTGTAACGGAAGATAGCATTCCGTTTAATGTCCTGAACTCTCAAAATATGAGGAATATTGTGCATCCAATTTGCGAAGGACTCAAAGCAGCAGACGGGAGCAAGATGACATTGAATGCCTATAATTGCAAAAAAACATTGGAGTTAGTGGCTAATAACATAAGAGCTCACATAGCTAGCGAATTAAAAAATAATCTTGTATCGCTGAAGATAGATTATGCAACTGGACAGACAAGTAACATTTTGGCCATAAGTGCATAATACATTGGTGCTGGACAAATAAAATCGCACAAGAGGAACCGAAAGTCCCACCTCTGAAGTCATTAGATTGCTAGATAAGTACAGTATAAATCTTGAGCAGATTGTCTCCATAACTTCCGATAATGGGGCAGACATGCTAAGCACGACGAACAGCCTTTCAGTTGTTTCCGAAACACACAAAGACCAGGATGAAGATGTCTGCACCAACGATGAATATTTGACAAAAATAGAAGGAATGGAAACTGCACCGAAGGTGACCATAGGTAATATATAAGTATACCGTTATGCTGAACATACAGCCCAACTGGTTGTCCAAGACTTTATAAAAACATTAGCAATACTCAAATTCATATTCAATTGTCGTAATATGACAAAATTCATTACAAAAACACCAAATGGGTATAGGGAAATATTTGAATTAAGACATTTAAAAATGGCCCTAGTCGATTGCCCAACACGTTGGGGATCCACCTATACTATGGTGTCGAGTTTACGGGATGCTAAGGACATATTAAGCAAAATCGAATCGATAAGAAATAAAGCAGAAGAGGAAAATTTTGATGTCGATTCCTCGTTATGGGATTTTGTGGAGATTTTTTGCTATGTATTTTGTTCTGTGCAAAAAGCATTGAAAAAATTCCAGGAGGAACAGTTACATTACAGCAATTTTTATGCCGAGTGGTTAAAGTTAAAAATAGTGACAGAAAAGAGTATGAATGACACGAAGCATGAGCTGGCAAAAACAATTGGCAAGAAGTTATTAGACAGCAAATTTTTGACATCTTGCTTGTTTCTGGATCCCAGCTTACAACATGTTTTGTCTGCTCAACATAAAATAGATGCAATAGCCTACTTAAAATCCATTTGGGACAAAATACACAGTCTTGATCCTACTTGCGTCGAGAAAAACAAATTTCATTGCTTTAATTGAAGTCCTGCTATCCACATACAGAATAGATAAACCCAATAAGGAAATCTTTAAGATGCTTATTATAAATAAAACGATGATTCTTTAGTGTAGTCTCCATATTAAATAGAGAAAAATAACTTTTAAGCCTAAAAATATTTTTAAAATGTAACTTTGTACTTTACGGAACCGCGCTCTAAATTAATATGAAGAAAATCTGAAATAAAAGTTGAAACTGAAAAGTTATGTTTCAATGACCTACTATAATATATTCGACTATATGAATCGGGGTGAAATTGACAGTATAATTATATAAATCGATAATACTATTTGTCGATATGTTAGCTTGGCTTTAAAACTGAATTTCATGCACTGATTAATAAAACATTTGAAAATTTAATCCCTTAAATATTACCCCTTTACTTCTTAATTCTGTATTAGCATACAGTAAGATTGACATCTGATTAATAATATTTATATTAAGTTTATTTTCATCTAAGAATATAATTTGATCTCAGAAATTATAAAGCTTCGGCATAATTCAATATAAAATAAAATAAATAAAGAAAAAGAAAAATAACATACATTATCATAGTTGCCACTGGCTAAAATTGCCTTTATTCAAATGTCAAAAAATTTTGTTTAGGTAAATTCAGGACACTGTTTTTATAAGAATATCATTAGACAAAAATAAAAAAATTTCGAATCACAGTGCCACAATATTTCACATACAAGTACTTAATTTATAACTTTACTGAATATATCTACAAATATTAAGGTTTATAGTATATCATTATAATATTTCGATCATATTTTGTCGAAACTATAACCACCCTTACCACATTTCTATACGACAAATGTAGAAGTAAATAAATAAATAAATTTATAGTTACACTCAGTTTATTAGTATGATACATATTATAATATCAATTTGCGTCAAGTGTAGGTCTGGGCACAACTCCATTTAGGCGAGTCTACATTTATCATGAACACTGTGAGAATAGGACGGTCTGAAAAGATATATTTATATATTACATACTTGTATATTAATATAAACACTTTGCTTTTAATAACTTACAATATTATATAGTTTGTAAATGTGTCTTACGTCAAGAAAAACGAATCTCATTTCCTTTCATTGAACTTCTGCTTTCCAGTTTCAGAGAAGATAAACCCAATAAGGGAATCTCTAGAATGCTAATAATAAATAAAACGATGCTTCTTTAGTGTACTCTCCATATTAAATAGAGAAAAATCACTTTTTTTCTTAAAATAAAAAAGTTAACATTAAATTTTGTACTTTACGGCACCGCGTTCTGAATGAAAATGAAGAAAATCTGAAATAAAAGTTGAGACTAAAAAGTTATGTTCCAATGGCCTACTATTATATATTCGACTATATGTATCGGAGTAAAATTGACAGTATAATTATATAAATCGATAATTATATTTTTCGATATGTTAGTTTGGCTATCATGTGTATTAGCATACAGTAAGATTGACATCTGATCAATAACAATATTTATATTAAGTAAATTTTCATCTAAGAATATAATTTGGTCCCAGAAACTATACCGCTTTGGCATAATTCAATATAAAATAAAATAAAATTGAGAAAAAAGAAAAATAATATTATACATTATCATAGTTGCCAGATTGAGTTACCCACTGGCTAGAATTATTATATAAATTAATATGTCAAAAATGTTGTTTAGGTAAATTCAAGCACTAAATTTATTACTTTAGTGAATATATCTACAATGATTAAGGTTTATTGTATATCATTATAATATATCGATTATATTTGGAAAACTAACCAGCCCTGTCACATTTCTATATGACAATTTATAGTCCCAGATGGATAAATAAATAAATAAATTTATAGTTTCACTCTGTTTATTTGTATGATACATGTTATAATATCAATTTGCGTCAAGTGTAGGTTTGGGCACAACTCCATTTAGACGAGTCTACATTTGTCATGAACACTGTGAGAATAGGACGGTCTGAAAAGATATATTTATATATTACATACTTGCATATTAATATAAACACTTTGCTTTTAATAACTTACAATATTATATGTCAAGAAAAACGAATCTCATTTGCTTTCATTGAACTTCTGTTTTCCAGTTTCAGAGAAGATAAACCCAATAAGGGAATCTCTAGAATGCTAATAATAAATAAAACGATGCTTCTTTAGTGTAGTCTCCATATTAAATAGAGAAAAATCACTTTTTTTCTTAAAATAAAAAAGTTAACATTAAATTTTGTACTTTACGGCACCGCGTTCTGAATGAAAATGAAGAAAATCTGAAATAAAAGTTGAGACTAAAAAGTTATGTTCCAATGGCCTACTATTATATATTCGACTATATGTATCGGAGTAAAATTGACAGTATAATTATATAAATCGATAATTATATTTTTCGATATGTTAGTTTGGCTATCATGTGTATTAGCATACAGTAAGATTGACATCTGATCAATAACAATATTTATATTAAGTAAATTTTCATCTAAGAATATAATTTGGTCCCAGAAACTATACCGCTTTGGCATAATTCAATGTAAAATAAAATAAAATTGAGAAAAAAGAAAAATAATATTATACATTATCATAGTTGCCAGATTGAGTTCCCCTCTGGCTAAATTTATTTAATAAATTACCTATATGTCAAAAATTTTGTTTGGGTAAATTTAGTACACTTTGATGTTTTATGAACATATAAAATACTAGACAAAAGTTAAAAAAATTCGAATCAAGTTTTTGCACAGTGCCACAATATTTAATATACACTAAATTTATAACTTAACTGAATATATCTACAAATAATAAGGTTTATATTAATATTGTAATATTTCGATGATATGTTGTCGAAACTATTACCAGCCTTGCCACATTTCTATACGACAAATGTAGAACTAAATAAATAAATATATTTTCACTGTTTATTAATATGATACATGTTATAATATCAATTTGCGTCAAGTGTAGGTTTGGGCACAACTCCATTTAGGCGAGTCTACATTTATCATGAACACTGTGAGAATAGGACGATCTGAAAAGATATATTTATATATTACATACTTGTATATTAATATAAACACTTTGCTTTTAATAACTTACAATATTATATGTCAAGAAAAACGAATCTCATTTGCTTTCATTGAACTTCTGCTTTCCAGTTTCAGAGAAGATAAGCCCAATAAGGGAATCTCTAGAATGCTAATAATAAATAAATCGATGCTTCTTTAGTGTAGTCTCCATATTAAATAGAGAGAAATCACTTTTTTACTTAAAATAAAAAAGTTAACATTAAATTTTGTACTTTACGGCACCGCGTTCTGAATGAAAATGAAGAAAATCTGAAATAAAAGTTGAGACTAAAAAATTATGTTTCAATGGCCTACTATAATAATAATTTATGTATTAGACTGAAATCGACTGTATAATTATATAAAT